>JAXQQM020077320.1:0-142090 GCA_034641835.2 Pinus albicaulis | reverse complement strand
TCTACAAAGGGAGGATGCCATGATTATGCAGTACCTCATTCATCATCCACATGGGAGTGAATGGGCAAGGATGATAAGCAAGGGGTTGCAAGACCACTTGCAGTTTTTTATGGGCCAGCATGCTTGGTTACTTTGGTTGCCATTGGGAGGTTTCTGTCACTCTCCTAAGGCACCTATTTTCCTTATCCATGCCTTTAAAAACATATATGAAATGAAGGAGGAGGCATGGCCTGTTGTGTAACCAGCTCCAAAAATAGAAGAAAAAATATATCAACGCCTTAGAAATAAGCCACTTCAAGGGGGAAACCTCCAATACATTACATAAATGAACATTTCTTGGATGATACAATTTACATAACCTCCTTTCTATATATAGGAGTCCATGGGGCCATAATGTAATCCTAGTGGGCCACAATGTAATCCTAGCCGACCTAACAATAATAAATTAAGGGCACAATAATAACAAAATGGGGGTTACAAGGGTACAATAATAACAATAAGGGGTTACACTAACAACAATAAGGACTATACTAGTAATATAGGGACTCAACATGCCCCTTCCCCTTCAAAAAGTGTTGTCTCAACGCTGGAGTAGCCTGGGGTGCTTTGCATAAAATTTCTATCCCTCCATGCAGAAATAGTAGAATCTTCTCAAGCAGTGTGTCTCTTCCACTTGATGAGATAGTCTGAAATTGATCAATTCCGTAGCTGTCGAGTTCATGTTTCCGTGACCGCTTCAGGTTCTGATATGATTTTTCCTTTCTCATCAAGTTCTAGTAATATTGTTTGAATTGGAAGATTTTCACCTATAACCTTCTTTAAGCATGAAACATGGAAAATTGGATGCACTCGTGAAGAAGCATGAAGCTCCAATTTGTATGCCACAGTACCAATATTTTGCAACACCTTGTAAGGAACATAGTACTTTGGCGATAATTTATTATCCTTCTTAGCTTGCTTGAGGGACATTTGTTTGTATGGTTGTAGCTGTAAAAATACCCATTCTCCTACATCAAAATTTCTCTAGTTGCGATGTTGATCAACCTGTTGTTTCATTCGATTTTGTGCCAAATTCAAGTTATCCCTTAAGAGTTGGAGAACTTCTTGTTAATGCTCGATGTGATCTTCCCCTTCTTGAACCTTTGAATTTTCTCTTAAAGATGATGTGATGGATGGTGGATGATATCCATAAAATGCCATAAATGGGTTCATTTTTGCTACAGTATGGAAGGAAGTGTTATACCACCATTGAGCGAGAGGTAACCACTTGATTGTGTTTATTTATCAGATACCAAAAAACAAAGATATCCTTCCAAACATTTATTTACTATCTCAGTTTGACCATCGGATTGAGGATGATAAGATGAGATATGAGCTAATTGAGTACCCAAACAAGAAAATAAATCTGTCCAAAATTTCCGTAAAATGGGATCTTGTCGTCACAATAACCCTTTCGTCTGTAGCTTTTGAATTTCGCTCCACAAATGTAGTAGCAACCGTACTTGCTTTAAATGGATGAGATAATGCGCAAAAGTGTGCATACTTGGTAAGTCTATCAACTACCACCATGATGACACTCTTTCCTTCGGACTTAGGTAAACCCGTGATAAAATCCATTGAAATCCCCTCCCAATGTTGACTTGGAATGGCTGGGGCATAGAAGTCCCGGTGGTCTTAATTGTCTCCACTTTATTCTCAATGGGTAAAACCAAACATTCCGCCACAAACTTTTGAATATCGATTTAAGGCCATCCCAAAAAAAATCTTTCTTCACCCTCGTGGGTAAGTTTTTAATATCTTGAGTGTCCTCAAAGGAGAAGTGTGCACCGGGGTTAACCTGTTTTAGTTGGGAATTCTTACAAAGATATAAGTGATCTTTGTACCATAAGGAATCATTTCAACTAAATGTATCAGATAAAATTAGATCTTGGTTTGAACTTTTGAATGAGTGTCCATACATCTGTCCTTCTTCCATTCATCTTTGCTCGTTATCCAACTGCTGATACTAGAAATGGCACAAAGCAATGCTTCCACCTCTTCATTCTTTCTTGAGAGTGCATCTGCAACAAAATTTAGCTTCCCTTTTTTGTAGATTATTTCAGTCATAACCCAACATCTTTGTGACCCATTTTTGCTGCTCTTCTGAAGATAGTATTTGTTCCAAAAAAAATTTAATACTATCATGATCAATTTTTACCTTGAAGTGTCTTCCCATTAGGTAAGTTCACCATTTCTTTAGTGCATGCAGTATTGCTAACATTTCCTTCTCATAAATAGCTTTCTGTAAATACTTTCTTTTGATTGGACGACTTTCAAAAGAAATGGGTCTTCCTTCTTGCATTAAAACAACACCAATTCCATTTCCTGAGGCATCACATTCCACAATAAAAGGTTTTTGTGAAGTCCGGCGTAGCTAAGACTGGTGCTAGGCACATTGCCTCTTTAAGATGTTCAAAGGCCTTAGTTGTTTCAGGAGTCAATGAAAATGCATTTTTCTTCAATAATGTTGTTATAGGTTCTGCGATTCTCGCATAATTCTTAATAAACTTGCGATAATACTCTGTTAACCCAAGAAATCCTCACAATTGCTTTATGGTTGTGAGTACTTTCCATTCCTTAATGGCTTTAATTTTGTTAGGGTCTACCTTAACACCCTCGTGAGATATAATATGACCTAGATATTCCACCTCTTGTACTCAAATGAAACATTTGGATGTTTTTTCATATAATTGTTTCTCCTACAATAGTTTGAGCACCCTGTCAACATGTTGAACATGATCCTTCCAAAACCTTCTATAGATTAGTATATCATCAAAAATACTAGCACAATTTTTCTAAGGAAGGGTTTGAAAATGGAATTCATCAACCCCTGAAATGTAGAAGGTGTATTGGTAAGGCCAAAGGGCATGACCAAAAATTCACAATGACCCTCATGAGTTCGAAATGTCAAGTAACATTCACTTTCATTCACTCGATGATACCCTGAACGAAGATCCAATTTGGTAAAATAAATTTCTCCATGTAATTCATCCAATAATTCATCAATCATAAGAATGGGAAATTTATCTTTAATGGTGAGCTTATTGAGCTCCGTATAATCCATAAACATGTGCCATGATCCATCCTTCTTGTGTACCAATACTGCAGGAGCAAAGAAAGAAATTTGAATAGGTTGAATTATACCCGCCTCTAACATTTCTGCAATCATACGTTCAATTTCGCTCTTTTGGACATAAGGATATCTATAAGGCATGATGTTTGGAGGAACACTTCATGGAATCAAATGAATAGCATGATCATGATCATGAATAGGTGGGGAGTTCTGGAAAATTAAAACACCTTGGAATGATTGTCCAAGACTTATTGAGATCCGTAGAAATGATGATTTTGATGTTGGAACTTCTAGTGAGCATAATTGTGTAATTACACCTCGTTGTTATTTCTTTAGAAGCTTTGTCATGACATTAGAGCTTATTATCTTTCCCGGCTTCCCTGCAATACCCCGTAATTCGACTTCCTTTCCTTATGAAAAAAATTTCAAGAAAGTTCTTGAAAATTAAAAGCTACCGTCCCCAAAGATTGTAACCATTGTACTCCTAGTACAACATCAGCACCTCCCATAGGAATGGAAAGCATTGGAATAGTCAATACATATTCCCCCATGGTTAGTTTTATATTATGGCATTTTCCAGAGTAATTTATAGTTCCTCCATTTGCAACCATCACTTCACATTCTGGTGCTGGGTATAAGAAACAATTCAATTCCTTCGCTACCTTACAATGAATAAAATTATGGGTACTACATGAATCAATCAACACTATTACCTTTTTCTTCTTGATATGTCCTTCTATCTTGAGAGTTTGAGAAGTGGTAATTCCTGCCAATGCATTACATGATAAGGTCAGACTCATTTCTTCCGCTTCTTGGGTTGGTTCCCGGTGTATATCATCTTCTTGTTCATTTTCTTCTTCCTCTTCACAATCTATGTAAAATAATTTTCTCTCAGCACACTTATGACCTCTAGTGTATTTGCTATCACAACTGTAGAAAATACCTTTTGCTCTTTTTTCTTCCAATTGTTGTGATTTCTTTTTGTAGTCAGGGAAATCTAGAACTACACACTTTTCTTTAGAATTGAGTGGTAGGCTTCCTTGTTGCCATAATTTTACATTCAAATTTTCGCCACCAATGCCTTCTCCAATGAATCAGTTCCGTAACCAACTTCATGTTGGATGTTATCCTTTAGAGTCCCTATGAAGAGATCAATCATGTGTTCCTCTGGAATATCAGTTACCTTTATATTCAATTTTTGGAAGTCCTCATTGTGCTCCCTCACTAAACCCTTTTGTTTGAGATTTATCAATTGGCTAAAGAAGGTGTTGGTCTTTGTATCCTCATCATGTGCTATCATTTCCTCCGTAAAAATCGACCAAGTGACAATTTTTTTACGAGAGCAAAGCCATCGATACCATACAAATGTATTTTGTTCTAAATGCAAAGTTGCAATGTGTACCTTTTGTGTGTTTTGCAAATTATTGAGATCAAAATATTGCTCCATCTATAGTATCCATGTTATAGGATCCTTTCCATCAAACTCCATCATATCCATTTTTGGAATATGGTGGTTCTTCCCTCCAATATTAGAGTTTATGAAATCACGATTAACATTTATTTTGTTCTCATCATAAGTTTCCTCTAATATCTTTTCACCATTAGGAAACATTTCTTGTATCAACTTTTTCAAACCTTCCATGTCTGCTTTTAGATCATCCATCTTAATCACATGCCGCCTTCCATGCCATCCATCTGCCTACGCCTTTCTTCAAAACCGTCCATCTTCTTTAATTTCCACGCCATCCATCTTCGCTTCCACGTCTTTCTTAAAACCATCAACTACTTCCACGCCTTTTCAAAAACTTCCATTTCATTTTTTTGTTTCTCTTTTGCGAGAGTGAAATTTGTTGCACTTTCTCTTGTAATTTTGATAGATCATGTTGCAATTCTTCATCTTCATGAGTCATGGTAGAGCCTTCTGAAGGCTTAATGGGTGTTGAATTCTTTTTAGGCACCATTTTAGAATCCAATATTGGTACCTATTCTAAAATATGCCCTTGGAATCAATTCAACTTGATTCTTCAAACAAGACTTATGCAATTCGAAAAAAAAATACACACCTTTTACTTGCTTTGAGGAGCTCGATATTGAAATTGAATTATCTCTGTAATTGAAAATCTTCAATATCTGAAATTCAGCCCTGTAGTAGCCCTCTGAAGCTTCTTTCAAATTCCACAGGTCTGATCTAATTTGGATTCTCCAAGACAAAGTTGTGTCCAATCTCCCATAATGACCTAATTCTGGACTGGTTCAGTAGAGAAAACTTGTAGGACTTTCCACGTGTCACTGTTTCTTCCTTTGTCTCTAAAATTGATAGACAAGAAACTACAATCCGTGTACTTGTGACCAATTTTTACGGCACTCAAATCCACTGCCCAGAGAGAGAGTTATTGAACTTTTCCCACGATCACCTCTTTGAGATGAAATTCAGGAGCATGAAAAAGCACCACCTTCCACAGATAATATCTCCAAAAATATTGTGAACCCAGCTCTGAAATTGTTTGATGCATTTCCTTAGGATTTCAGCTTCGCACCATACGAATTTCAGATTCTGAACCTTCATACAAAAAAATTTATAGCGAAAATTCCACGATGACCTGTTTAGGAGCTTGAAACAATACCTAACTTCCACAAATGATATCTCCGAAAATATTGCGAACCAAGCTCTGAAATTTTTAGACAATATTCCTCAAGATTCAGCTTCACACCCTAAAAATTTCAGCTTCTGAAACTTCGTATAAAAAATTTATAGCGAAACTTCCATGATGACCTGTTTGGAGCAGCGAAACCCTAGAATCCAAAGCTCTGATACCAAATGTTGTGTAACCAACTCCAAAAATAGAAGAAAAAATATAAACGCCTTAGAAATAAGCGACTTCGAAGGGGCAACCTCCAATACATTACATAAATGAACAATTCCTGGATGATACAATTTACAAAACCTCCTTTCTATATATAGGAGTCCATGGGGCCATAATGTAATCCTAGTGGGCCACAATGTAATCCTAGCCGACCTAACAATAATAAATTAAGGGTACAATAATAAAAAATTGGGGGTTACAAGGGTACAATAATAACAATAAGGGGGTTACACTAACAACAATAAGGGACTATACTAGTAATATAGGGACCTAACATGGCCGTACTGGCTGCTCTTGGGTGAGTATGGATACCACCCAATAGCTCATTATTTTCTGAATCATGCCTTGTCTTTCAATGATAAATTGCAGCAAGGGAAGGCATGTTCATTTTGGTTTCACTTGAGAGAGCTTGGCCACCACATGACATCTCCTATGTCTATGTGTTTTGTATTGTTTAAAATTTGGCATAATGATATCATGATGTGACATCTCATATGTCCGTTAGTATGCTTATGCTTCATGATGCACATGAGGAGGAAAGGAAGCAAAAATATCTCTTGTTGCTTTGGTTGCTTATGGGGGATTTTGGCTTGATCATATTACATGGAGGAGATGGAGGATGGCAACAAAGGGCCTTACTTCAGTGGTTGTTGATAGGAGAATATGGTTTGACATATTTTTCTACCCATATTGCTTCTTCCCTTATTATTTTTCATAAATTTGAGATGATGGAGTTTGGATCCAACAAGGCCAACAGGGCTAAGTATGGGAGAATATCAATGCTCAATCTAATTCATGAAACATGAGATGAAGATATGTATTGTATGATGAAGCTTTTCCCTTCTGGAAAGAGCTACTTTATTTTCTGTCTCTCATGTATTGTTGATGATGTTGGGCATCACATGGTTGTCACTTGGTACTTCATGATTGGAGGAGGACATCTAACCAAATAGTTGGAGGTCATTCCTTATGCTTTTAAGAGACAAATTTGGAACCAAACATACATAACCTATTGCAGAAAATGGAGGAAGCCTTCATTATGTGGATGCCATATGGAGGGGAATATATGGCCTTGCATCTACCTTTTGGAGTTGCTTGAGGACAAGCAACATTTTGCCGGGGGGGGGACTGTAATATTCCCAAATTTTCACATCACATTTGGAATATTAGAGTCCTTGATTTTCTTAATGAATTAAGTAAATAAAAGGGTGGAGGAACCCACAATCCTCAATAATAATAAATATCCACTTTGTGTGTGTGAATGTGGATTAATTTAGCCTAGATCTAGAAAAAGAGGTAGTTGAGAAACTACTAATGTTAATGAGTTTGGAGATCATGTCTCATTTAATGAGAAAGATCATGGAGGGTTGATTCAGTCAACTAAGATCTTGAAGATATCAAACAAAGGATCATTGGGCATTAATGATCAAGTGATGGAGGATCATGTGCAAATGAAGCACACATGATGGAGGAGGTGTACATTTCACCTAGACTGTTTGGTTGATTTGGTCAAACAACGCAGTCCCACTTTGAGGATCTTGTCCACATGAGACTGCACAGTTGAGATTAGGGCCAAGGCTTGGGATGGCTAAAACATTATAAAGGAGATGAAGGCAAAGGTGAAAGGCATCTTGGATTATTGGATGTATGATCTTTTAGATCTAGAATTGTCAAGTGACATTCCACTGCATTCTTGGGATGTTTAGCAGATATTGCAGGTGTTGTTTAGCACAGGGTGTTCCCGGGCAGGAATCCCACCTCTTTCTTTTTTATCTCTAATAAAGAGGATTGTACTTCATTATACATCAGGATTTAAGTGCCATTTCTTTTTTAAAATTTCTGCAGAACATTCATATTTAGAAAACTGCAGTTTTCTGAAGATCAGTTTGGAAGGTGGAAGTTGTCTTTAGTACTTCAGCTGGAGAAAAATTTGAGGGATTATTCTCATCGCTTGGGCTTATATATCAGCACTCCCAAAGCCACATTGCAGATTTGGCATCAGGGAAAAATTTATTGACCTCCTAGCAGCAATATTCTCCTCAAGAATAACGTTGTCCATATTGCAGATCTAAAAGGAGGAAGGAAGTTGCTAGTACTTCAGCTAGCAATCCAGTGGAGGAGCATTCCTCCATATTGCCATTAGTCTTGCCATCAGCCTAGAGTTTATTGCAGCATTTTTTAGCAGGCAGAAGGCCTCTCTTTCTCTCACAGCGCAGTTTTCAGAGGCAGTTGTGTTGTAGCAGTTGCAATCATCATCGAAGGATTGAGAAGCTAGATCTAGAGCTTCTAGCTCATAGATCTGAGGAAGGGATCAAACCTTCAAGCATAGATCTGATCTGAGCATACATTTCAGCCATCTATTCTTCATATCTAGCTTCAGATCTGTATTTCCCAGCAGATCAAGGATCAAACCCCGGGGAGGTGATTTTCCAAAGTTGCAGATCTGGAGAATCCTTTCTGGGTTATCTTGGGAATCCATCACATTAGCCAGATCTTGAATCTTGGCATCATCAGAGCTCCAATTTTGATTAGATCTGCATTTCTCTTTTCAACATGCAATCACATGTGTATGTTCTGCTGAAGAGACAACGCAGTATTTGCTGTAGAGCCTCAACAGTTACGTTGTACCTACTTTATGCATGTTTTCAGGGTGATCCTAGCTCATCTGCTTGGCTAGATCTACCTATATCATGTACTATTGTAACTGAGTCATCTCCAATATAATAAAATGGCTCAGCTCTTTCTGCATATTCTGGTTTGTACTTAGATTTATTGTTTATCTTGCTGTAAGTTCTTATATTGTGTGAAGTATTACTACATTCTCCCTTTTTGGGATATTACATTGATTCATTCCATTTTTTCTATTTCATGTATTTCTTTGTACTTTTTACTTACATTATAATGTGTGGTGTGTAGGTTTCATATTTTGTTTCACAACTTACGAAGTAAACATTCATTTCTTAATTTATATATTGAAATAATACTAAAATAAAGTATTGTTGCAGAAAGGATTAGGTCTCAAAGTTAAACAGCTTAATTGCACAATATTGGTGGATATATTAAATTATAAATTAATAATGAATATACATTACAAGTAAGTCAATTTAGAAGTGTGTGTCCTCTTCGCAATGATTATTTTCAATCCATAGATTAGTTTTCTTCTATCAAGGACTGTTAACAATGGGATTAGTGTTTCATGGAAAAAGGAAATGCCTAAATCATGTAAAGGGATAATCTGATAACAACAAGGTTGCAATAAAATGATTGATGTTCAAGTACATGATTATTTCCATGAGAGATTGAAGCTAATATTTTATTTATGAAGTGTAGTGTGTTTCATCTTTGCAATGTAGATTATTGATGCAATTTTTTTCTTAGAAGCAAATTAAATAAAATAGTTCAAGTTAGAAAATTGTGATCCTATATATATAATGTATGATATCTCGCAAGCATCTAAGGTTTGGGTTGACCATTAATGAATGAAATTTTTGATGGCTAAGTTAATTCATTATCCCATCATTTTGGCATTATTGTCAAGGAGAATTCAAGGGCACAATAACACCTCTTATATTGGTTTTAGACGATGCATGGTATCAAAGATCCACAAAGATGATTTTTGGTTGAATTATATGAAAGATTTAATACATAGAGGTTTTCATTTAATATAATTCATATGGTTCGCATTTAATATAAGTCATATAGATGCATGAATCAAATTGAAATTTGTACTGTGGTACTGTAAGAGCCACCCACATTACTAATATCTTTACCAAGAAGTTTGGTTTGGAAAATAAAATAAAGCATTGGTGAATGGGGATTCCACTTGTGAAAAAAGTTAAGGGAAAGTCATTTCATGAAGGTATGTTATGCATTGATTCCATTTATAAAAATTATAAAAATTTATATATGTTTTGGATTACAATAGAACAACATTGATTCTATTTTCAAAGTGTGAGACACATAATCTGTTAGGGTTATGCTAAGAAATATGAACCACCATCAGAAGTCCAAGAAACCTTGCAAGAAAAATTCAACAATCATGAGCAGTGTATTTGTATGTGTATTTTATTAATGAAAATAAAATGCATGCTTATCTTTAATTTTGGAGTAGTTCAATAATGGTGTTCGAGTAGGGTTTTAACACCATGATCTAGTGTTATAATTTTGCAGACTTGCCTCTAATTTTATTCTACTGTGACATCATATATATTCCAGTCTCTTAAGTCTATCTATGAATCAAATTCTCTTTGCAACTTCTCGATTTCCACAATTCAAGACCCATCATTACTTGGTGCTACAAATAACACCCCCCATACTATGCATTCATAGTTACTTCTTCTACCACAACTCTATCCATTATGAATTGAAGTCGATGCAGTACTCCTAATGATCATGTACACTATTTTTCTTCCAAAATTTACAAGAACAAAATCCACTTATCTAGATTACAAGGGAAACCTTTAAAAATCCACTATTTATTAAATCTGTGGCATAACAACTGACCTATTATACAAATTACAAGGTCGAGTCGGGGCTTCAAAAAAATATAGAGTTTTTGTTACCACTTCTGACTAAGTTAAGGGCTAACTCATCCACGTTTAGTCGAGGGTTTGGCTTATGTATAAGTTCAGAGGTCGGGGTTGATGAAACACACACTAAACCTGAGGGGATCCGACTATAGGTGAGACTGACTTGCTCCAAGCTTCTAAGTATAGGTCAGGCCAACTTGCTCTGATATGATTTCAAGTGACGTTCTAACTCTGAATAGATCCTATTTAGGGGTCATGACTCTTGTATTTAATTTAACTTTTCTCACTCTTCTGATTTCCATTTGTCAACTATCTCGAACTCTGTGCCACCACTTGGAAAAATAAAAGAAATGCCCATGCACTTATAATTTCTTCGTGTAAAAACTATGCTTAGATTCAATAGAGTGTCGACTGTAACTGTAATAGAATTGAAATGTAATCAAATACGATGGTCCTCATTGGCTAAAAATGAACTGTGAAATTGAGAATACAATGACTCGATTGTGCCTGTGTTTGAAACCTATATAGGATTAGAAACAATAAAAAGTGGAAGCAAATTGAGTAAAAAAGAGTGTGCATAATCAAAGGCAAATTTGTTTAATTAATCTAATGTCTTTCTTCAGAGAATACACAGAATATCACACTAATCTACACACTCCACACAACTATCTTGAACCCCTTCTATGATCTACATAATATATTTTTAATCCAACATGATAATCAGTTCATATCCAATAGTTGTGGATTTAATTCCTAAATCTATAAATTATCCAAAAAATAAAATGGTTACAATATATCTCGAAATTAGATACAACAAATTTCTATTATATGAAAATACATAATAATTCTAACTAAATACTAATTATCCTAATTATTCAAACAGTTAAAATAAATTTAGGAAACCCACTTCTTGTAGTAAATGAAATTTTTAACATCATGGTCAAAATGAATTTATTAATGATGATGCTCATGCATCAAACTCCCAGGGAAAGAGATTCTTCTTGAGAGTTTTCTATAGTAGTACCATCGTTTTGAAATTTATACTCGTGTCATCCAATTATAATCATCAAATGGTTGATTTTTCCACTTGATTAAATATTGATAATAATCCTTGCCTCTGGTTCTTTTCATCGATTTCTAGTCCAAAATTGCTTCAATCTCTTTAGGAATTGCTTTTGGCAGTTGACTCTCCCATCCACCAATCTGATTACCATCACTAACAATTACATATTTAAGAATATTGTTTTCTCTTTGAAAGTATATAAATAAGTTGCATTGAAGATAGGTGAAATGTTAATGTCTTGAGGAATTTTTGTTTCATATGCATTTGAGTAAAATTTCCTCAGGATTTTAAAAGCACCAATCTTCTTCATTTTGAGTTTATTATATGTTTTTGCTAGAAATATTTCCTTTCTCAAATGTACCATAACTAAGTCACCAATCTAAAATTCCTTTTTCCTCCTCTTCATGTCCACCTAGTATTTATATTTGTTGATAATTTCCTATAGTTGTTGTTTCACCCTTTCTTACAACTCTTGCATACTAATTACAAAATAGTCTCCTATTGCACTTCTAAATTCTTGATTACCTAAATTTCTCAATTCACATACATGTATAAGATGCATTCCATATAAAATTTGAAATGGGCTCATACAAGTACTTTGATTGGGTGAATCATTATAAGTGAATTTGGCTTGGGTGAGCACTTGATCCCATTGTTTGGGATGATCACTTACCAACTCCTCAAAATATTTCCCAAACTTTGATTTATCACTTATATTTAAACATAAGTTTGTGGATGATATGTTGAACTAAAATTTAAATTGGTACCTAGCTCCCTCCATAATGCCCTCCAAAAATGGCTTGCAAATATGGTATCTCTGTTTGACACAATACTATGAGGTAATCCATGTAGTCTCACAATTTCTTTGAAAAATAACTTTGCCACAATAGTTGCATTAGTGGTTTTGCTACATGGAATAAAATGTGACATTTTTGAAAATTTGCCCACAATAACAAAGATATAGGCATTACCTTGCTGAGTTCGAGGTAGCCCAAGAACAAAATCGATATTGATTGAATCCCATGACCTATTGGGAATGGGAAATTGTTGATATAATCTAGTATTCTAACTTCTTCCCTTTTCCCACTGACAAATTTTGCACCTTTCCACAAATATTTTCACATTATCTTGCATGCTTGGCCAATATTAAAGTGAATTTAACACAACAAAAGTTTTATTAGCTTTGAAATGTCCAATTAATACTCCACTATGTTTTTTGCTGCATTAAATTATCTCTCATGGAGTGTTTGGGAATAACGAGTCCGTTATCTTTAAATAACAAGCCATTTTAGATCATATAATTGGACCACTCGCTTGTATTTTCTCTCTTTGGATTTTTACAAGCTACATATGCTTCTCTGAAATCAACATCATTCTTGTACATTTCTCTAAGTTCATCAAATATTGTAACATGAAATTAAAATTCTTGTAGAATTAAATTAAACCTACTTAATGTGTTTGTTACTTTATTTGAAGAACCATTGGTGTGTTTAATTATAAAAGTAAAATTTTGTAAAAACTCCACCAATTTAGCATGCCTCTAGCTAAGTTTTGGCTCACTGCTTATAAATTGCAATGAATGATTGTCAATGAATAAAATAAACTCTTTTGGCATTAAATAATGTCACTACTTTCTTGCACAACAACATAAAATTCCTTATAATATGAGAAATATTTTTTTCTTGGATTAATTTAATTTTTCATTGAAATAAGCGATTGGACACCCCTCTTGCTCAAAACTGCTCCAATAGCACTACCGCTGACATTTTTCTTCACTTGGAATTATTTTTGAAATTAGGCAGCGCCAAAATTAGTTGTTCAATCATTCTTTTCTTCAACAATTTAAATTTTTTTCCCACTGCTACAATACACTTAAATGGTTGATTAACTTCTTTAATTGCCTCACTAATTGGTGCACACAAACTACTAAATTTTTTAATAATTTCTTGATAAAAACTAGCAAGTTCATGAAAACTTCTTACCTCATACACATTTCATGGAACTAACCAATTTATAAATCCCTTCACTTTATGAGGATCCATCTTCAATCCATCTTTGAAAATTAAAAAACCGAGATATGTTAACTCTTCTTTCATAAAACTACATTTCTTTAAATTTATTAGCACTTTTTCTTTTTGCAGTGTACCTAGAACTGATTTTAAATGTTGTAAATGTTCTTTCTTGGTCTTGTTGTACACTAAAATTTCATCCAAATAAATAATAACAAATTTGTGTGTATATTATTTTAGAACTGCATTCATCAACCTCATGAAAGTGTTGGCTGCATTGGTTAGAACAGAGGGCATCACAAGCCACTCATACAACCCATGATTTATTTTAAATGTAGTTTTCCACTCATCTCCCTCTCCGATATGAATTTGGTGATATCTATTTTTTAAGTAAATTTTTGAAAAGGACTTTGCTTCACTTAAACAATTAATTAAATCATCAATTCGTGGGAGCAAAAATCTATACCGGATAGTAATTTTAATAATTTCCATAGAGTTTGTACACATTCTCCAACCTCCATACTTTTTTCGGCTTAATACCTTCAACACAACATAAACACTCACGATATATTTAATCATAAATTTTTCCAATAACTCTTGAACCTGTCTTTTTACTTCTTCATTTTCTTGTGGTGTCATTCTATAAGTAACTTTATCTGGCACGATATATCCTATAATTAAATCAATGTGATGGACAATACTTCTAATAGGAGGTAAACTGCTTGGTAACTTATCCACAATAATATCGACAAATTGATCTAACAAGTTTATAATTTCCTTTGAAAAATGATTTAAATTCGTGTTGGTAAGAATTACATGTGGACCTTTCCTAACTAAAGCAAAATTCAATTCTTCTTTCTTGGCTTCCCGCAACAACTCTTTTCCAATCATAAGCAACATATTGGAACCTACTTATTCTTTAATTTCTTCATCTGGTAGAGGTAACAACACATGATTTTTCCCATCCTTTTCAAAAGTACAAATATTCCTTTTCCGACCATGTATGACCTTCTTGTAATATTTCCACAGTCTCCCCAATAACACATGGAAAACAACCATTGACATTATATCACAAAAAAAATTTCGTTATATTTTCCAATCTAAAAAATCTACTTTACACTACTTATTAACCAAAACTTGGTATCCTTTTTGTAGCTGGGAAAATTTATAAGGATGAGTATGTGTGGTTATTTTTAAATTTAATTCCTTTACCATTTCTACATAAACCAAATTATTAGTACTCCCACAACCAATAACAAGTTCACAACGCTTACCCTTTGGCTTACACATGGTTCGAAATAAACTTCTTCTTTGTGTTGGTTCTTTGGCCTCTTTCTCTAATTTGAATTTATGCATGAACGCAAAAAAATACACATATAACCATAAATATACAAATGCAGCGAAAATAACACTTCATTTCATTAATATCAAAGAATTTAAATTTGTTTACAGATAGAATGGAAATAAACTAGCTAGGGCATTGGTAGCTTAACTCTGAGAAGAGATGTGGTGTGGTGGCTACAAGCCTCTGAAATCTGTGTTAAAATGAGGCTCGAAGGCCTATATATTCCTGAGAAACAATGGAAAACCCTAAACATTCAAAAACCTAACCCTAGGAGATGAAACGCCAAAATATGGGCCCTGTTGGGGTAAATTGGTACATCAATTTCCCGGGGTCATAACTTTGGCATATTATCTCCGTTTGACGCACATGATACATCGTTAGAAATACCTATCCAAGGACTACAATTAATAATCAAAAATATATATTCTATCATGGACTCATAGTTTTCGGAGGTTTGATGCCCAAAAAACGTCGTTTAGGGCCTCACAACGGCTCCGGAAGTTCATGACCCAAAAAACTGCTAAAAATAGTAAATTGTGCTATAATTAAGGAAACTAAAAAACTGAAAGAAAAAATGGTGGGGCCCCAGGTGGAATAGGTGGGTGGAAACCAATATCCACTTGGATCATTCCTCTCCACTTAGGAAGCAATGGTCCCCATTGCATTAAGTTCCTCCATTAGATGAGGAAACCTATGCTGAACTTAGTCCCTAGTGAACCAATTGCCTTGGTGTAGGAGTTGGCCAGCTTTGACAACCCGATACAGTTGGATCTTCTGATGGCGAATGTTATTGATTTGCATGTCCATGATACAACTTGTGGTGGTCTGTTCCATGCTGTCTGGATTTAACTCTGTTGGTGTGAGTTGTTCTACAATGTTAGAGGTGTCCAGTAGAGGTGGGAAATAGTGTTGAAGGCAGTCCACATTGAATACTGGGTGCAGACCAAGGAATGGTGGAATATTGAGCTCGAAGGCATTGTTCCCTACATCCTTGGTGATGGTGTACAACCCATATCAGAGCTATCAAAGCTTGTGGTGGGGTCTAGTGAAGCGCTCCTTCTGCAAATGTAGCCATACTTTGTCGCCCACCTAGAAGTGGTATGGCACCCAATGTTGATCATGTCATTTCTTGTACTTAGCATTGGCTCTGTCCAATATCTCATGAACCTACTGGCAGATGCGCTAAATGTGCTCAATGAAGTTGTTCGCTTTATCACCTTCACATTGGAAATGAGCCGAATTGGCCTGAGTAGCAATAAATGGCATGGCTACATCAATGGGACGTAGTGGCTGGAACCCCAAGCCCACCTGAAAGGGGCTGTGGCCGGTTGAGGTGTGGAGAGCCCGATTATAACTGTGTTGTACATAGGGAAGGCTCCTATCCCATGTGCGAGGATTATTTGAATTTTACATGCACATAATGTGTACAATCATCCTGTTGACGACTTCTGTCTGGCCATCAGTTTGGGGATGGAAAGTTGTGAAATTGGTGAACTTGGTGTCCAACATTGACTAGAGGTTGGAACAAAATGTGTTAAGGAATCTGTTGTCCCGATCTAAGATGATAGACTTTGGGATCCCAAATTACACCCACACTTGTTCAAAGAAGAGTTTAGCAATGGCTTATTCTGTGATATTCTTCTTGTAGGCCGACATAATGGCCATCTTCAAGAATCTGTCGATGACCACAAAAACACAGTCATTTCCATGCTTAGTAGAAGGAAGGACCGACATGTAATCCATAGAGATGGATTCCCAAGGTCGACTAGGGGTAGGTAGCGGAGTATAGAGGCCTTGCGTCTTGATTGATTCGTATTTATGCAGGAACGCAACAGAATACAGAAATAACCATAAACATAGAGATGCAGCGGAAATAGTGCATCATTTCATTAATATCAAATAACAGAAATATGCTTACAGACATAATGAAAATAAAATAGCTAGGGTGTTGGTAGCGAATCTCTGAGAAGAGATGTGGTGGCTACAGACCTCTGAACTGTGTTACAATGAGGCTCGAGGGCCTATTTATTGTTGATAAACAATGTAGAATCTGAAACGTCCAAAAACCTAACCATAGGAGATGAGGCGCCAAAACTATGGGCGCCCGTTTGGGTAAATTGGTGGTTCAACTTCCCGGGGGCGTAACTTTGGCATCCGATCTCCGTTTGACGCACATGATACATCATTAGAAAGCTCTATCTGAGGACCACAACGTTTGGGACGAATTTCATTTCATGAAATTCGCTGGTAAAACGATGCCCAAAAAACTTCGTTTAGGGCCTCAAAACGGCTCCGGAAGTTCAGGACCCGAAAAACTGCTAAAAATAGTAAGTTTTGTTGCAACTTCAAAACTGAAAGAACTGATGATGGGGGTTCAAATGGAATAGGTGGGTGGCCACCAATATCCACCTGGATCATTAAGCCCCCAAAACGGCTCCGAGAGTGGAGGACCTGAAAACCTGCTAAAAATAGTAAGTTGTGCTGAATGTGAAAAGCTGCAAGAATTGATGGTGCTGGTCCAAATGGAATAGGTGGGTGGCCACCGATATCCATCTAGATCATTGATGGTCGATTGGGCAATAGAGCAAGTAGTGAAGGATCTGATGTACTTCCCAACATCCTATCGAAGGTTTGGCCGATAGAAATACTTCTGTAGTAGTGCCACGACCTGGAAATTCCCAACGAATCGACTGTAGTGTGCTTCCCAAATCATCTTGGCACGCTCGCTTGAAGGAACACAAAGGTGTCCCAAGCGACATAACAATGCATCTTGGAGGTGAAAATTTGGAACTTGCGTACCCTCCAAGAGTGTCTTGTCTGTGTGGCCAAATTTTGGATCACTCTTGTAGAGAAGCACCAATCAAAAGTCTCGTTCCCACAAGAGTTGAGAACGGTGGTTAGTGCCATGATCAGTGGTTGGCTGAGACAGTCTGCAACATTATTTGTGCTGCCCTTCTTATACTTGATGTTCAAATGAAATTGTTGCAGATATGTGGTCCACTTCTAATGGCGATCGTTCCACAACTTCCTTTGTGTCTGTATGAACTGTAGGGGTCGGTGGTCTGTGTGGATGACTATTTCATTCCCCAAAATGTAATGCTTCCATTGGCGGCATGCGTGCACAATGGAATACATTTCTTTGTCATAAGTGGGATACTTGCGGACTTTGTCGGGCAGTGTCTCACTGTGATATGCCACTGGATTCCCCTGTTGAGTAATAACTGCCCCAATGGCATAGCCAGAGGAATCTGTCTCGATCTCAAATGGTTGTTGCAAGTATGGTAATGTGAGCACTTAGGCAGAGCAGAGGTGATGTTTCAATTCTACGAATGCCTTCTATTAAGATTCAATCCAAAAGAGTTTTTTTTCGCTCCTCCCTTGGTGACTCGACTCAAGGGCCAATTTATATGAGAGAATCCCAACATGAACCTGTGGTAGAAATTAGCAAGACCTAGAAAGTTGTGAAGCTTTGTTAGAGTGTTTGGGGCTAGACAATCCTGAATTACTTGGATCTTGGTTGGATCCACTTGCACCCCCCATTCATCAATAATGTATCCCATATACTGAACCTGGGTCATGCCAAAAGTGCACTTCTCCAAATTGGCACACAACTTGTGTTGCCGTAGTGTTTGGAGGACCTGTCAGATGTGGTGGAGGTGATCTTCCCAAGTCTGGCTAAATATCAAGATGTCATCCAAGTACCCTACTACAAATGAGTTGGTGAATGGCTGTAAGATGTCACCCATCAGCCTCATGAAGGTTTCAAGAGCATTTGTCAACCCGAAAGGCATGACCAACCATTCGAAAAGGCCCTCCTTGGCTTTGAAGGTAGTCTTTCACACATTGGAGGGTTCGATTGGTACATGGTGATACCCAGAATTCAAGTCAATGTTGCTAAAATATTTCGCCCCTTTGAGTTGATCCAGAAGGTCATCAATATGTGGGATCGGGTACCTTTTCCGGATAATGATATTGTTCAGCCCTCGATAGTCAATACAGAGTGTCCAAGTCCCATAATTCTTCTGCACCAACATGATCAAGCTCCCATAGGGTGATGAACTCAGCTAGATGTGAAATTTCTGCAGCAGCTCCTGAATCTGCCTCTTGATTTCATCGTTCTCCATAATAGAGCGTTGATAGATCAGTACATTGGGCAGTGACACACCTGGGGTTAGATCGATGGGGTGCTTGACCTGACAGTGCAGAGGCACCCCTATGGGCGAGGTTAAGATGTCCCTGTACTCCTCCACGATCTTGTCCATTTGTTTTTGTTGTGCACAGGAGCCCTGTCTGGAGGTCGTGGCCACAATATTCTTCTTGCCCTAGGGGCGGATCATCAGGAAAACAAATTTCTTGGTTTTGGAAATGATTTTACTACATTTTTTTGCAGTAACCAAAGAGATATTTGCAGGCGGTGGTACCTCTGGTGTCCTATACAAATTATTGCCCAAAGTAAGAATAATAGTGCGAGGTCGGGACTTGTACACAACATGTCACTTCCATAAGTATGGTTGGCCTAATAATACATCACAAACATCAAGAGGAGCAATGTCACATAGTACCTCATCTATGAAGGGCTTGATGTTGTAGGGAAGGCATCACTATTGGCTGACGTGAAGATCCTGTCCTTGGTGAAGCCACCCGATGGTGTACAACTGTGGGTGTGTTGTGGCCAGAAAGCCCAAACTCTTCAGAACTATACTGAAATGAGGTTCTTTTGGCTCCCACTTTCGATAATAAACTGTAGCGGGGAACCATTTACCCACATCTGAGAGTGGAAGAGATGCTCCTCCTCCTCTGTATCTTCCAGTTCCTCCTTCTAGATCTTTGTAGTGGCAATGGTGGCATTGGGCTCTGCATCAATAATCTGCTTCCCTTTGTCATTCCCCATTTTTGGGTTCTGATTCAGAGTCGAAGCATGCATCCAATTCAAAATCCCTCATCTCGGCCACTAGTGACTACTTGGCCTAACACTCACTTGTGTTGTGAGTGGAGCTCTTATGGAACTCACACCACTTTCCCGAGTTCTTCTTTGGCTTTGTGGGGTTGTTCTTTGCTTGCAGCTTCGATAGGTTATCTTGGGCCACCATGCCTTGTATTTTTCCTTTGTTCTACAATTTGAGGGAAAACTTCCCTTGCTTTTCTTTCACATATCCAAAGTCTCGCTTCTTCTAGTTGAATTTCTGCTCAATACTGGAAGCATACTGGTATGCTTTACTAACCAAGGAGATTTCGAAGAACTCCATTTCCTCCTGAATGTATCTGTGCAAACAACTGCGATACTTTAGCACCAAATTTTTCTCCAAATATTTGATAACCAACTTTGTGCGCAGGGTATGGAATAGATTCACCAGCTCATGCACATATTGAACCCTTTTTTGCCACAGTGTAGTCCATTATATGTACTTGTCCTCGTAGCTTGCCACAGGATAATATTGTTCCTTGATGGAATCTCATAAATAATTCCAAGTGGGTATGACTGAGAATAGAGAGGGTTCCCCCTCGTCATTTTTCTCATAGTAGGTTTCCCACCAGTCCTTGACATGGGGGGTAGCTTTGAGGAGTGCAAAAATAATCTTCTCCTGGCCGGAAAATTCATCAACTAAGAAATATCCTTCTAATAGATTCAACCATCTATCTACAACATCTGCATATATTTTTCCCTCAAATATGGGAATTTAAAAGTTTACTTGTACCTTAAAAGGAGTTGCACCTCCAGAGTGGCTGCTGGATGCAGATGCGCCACCAGTGGGCAATCGTTGAAGGATCTGGGCAAACTTATACATCATCGCATTCCTTTGTTTTTCGAGGGCCTCCTCAAGTAATATTTTGACAGGATCTCCTGCTCCCTCATATTTATTTTCATCCCCCAAGGGCGACCTTCGGGGTTTGCGAGGCTAATCTTGTAAATGTTCAACCAGATTGAGCCCTAAATCCTTATACCCCGACCTCGTTGGGGACATGCAAAGAAGGATCGAGAAAGAGAAAATCGCTCTGATACCACTGATTGGATTTATGCAGGAATGCAACATAATACACATATAACCGTAAATATAAAAAATCAGTGGAAATAAAACTTCATTTCATTAATATCAAAGAACTGAAATTTGTTTACAGACAGAATGGAAATAAACTAGCTAGGGCACTGGTAGATTATCTCTGAGAAGAGATGTGGTGGCTAAAAGCCTCTGAACTCTATGTTACAATGAGGCTCGAAGGCCTATATATTATTGAGAAACAATGGAAAACCCTAAACATCCAAAAACCTAACCCTAGGAGATGAAATGCCAGAATATGGGCCCCGTCGGGGTAAATTGGTACATCAATTTCCCGGGGTCGTAATTGTTGTGTAACCAGCTCCAAAATAAAATAAAAGAGATATCAATGCCTTAGAAATAAGCCACTTCTAGGGGGAAACCTCCAATACATTACATAAATGAACAATTCTTCGATGACACAAATGAACAAAACGTCCTTCTATATATATGAGTCCATGGGGCCACAATATAATCCTAGTGGGGCCACAATGTAATCCTAGCCGACCTAACAATAATAATGTAAGGGCACAATAATAACAATATGGGGGTTACAGGGGTACAACAATAACAATAATTGGGGCTACACTAACATAATAAGGGACTACACTACTAATATAGGGACTTAACATGCCCCTCTCCTTCAAACAAGTGTTGTCCTCAACGCTTGATTATTTCTTGATGCTTCTGTATAAAATTCTCATCCTCCCATGTGGAATCTTCTACAGGAAAGTTCTTCCACTTGCTGAGATACTCTGAAATTGATCGTACTTGTCGAGTTCTTGTTTTTGTGACTACTTCAGAACTTCTTTCGATGTGATGTTGATATTCCTATTGTTTCATTAGATTCTGCACCAAAGTTAGGTTATCCTTTGAGAGTTGGAGAACTTGTTGTTGATGCTCGATGTCATCTTCCACTAATTTATCATCCATATTAGCTATTATTTTATCCTTCAAACCATCCAAATTAGCCTCCATTTCTTCTTTTAAACCATCTATGTCATCTTCGGTTGCTCTTTGTAAGATCGAAATTTGTTGCACTTGGTACCGTAATTTTGATATCTCATACTGCAATTCTTCCACTTCATGCATCATAGTATAGATTTCTGAGGGCTTAATGGGTGTTGAATTATTTTTAGGAGGCATTTAAAAATGAAATACTGAAATATATGCTCAATAGGCCCTTGGAATCACTTCAAACTGATTTTTCAAACAAGATTTATGCAATTCGGGAAAAACAATACACACCTTTTACTTGCTTTTGAGGAGCTCGATATTGGAATTGGATTATCTCTATGATTGTGACTCTTCAATATCTGAAATTCAGCAATGAAATGGCCCTCTAAATTCTCTTTTGAATGTCACAGGTCTGACCTGATTTGGATTCTCCAAGACAAAGTTGTGTCCAATCTCCCACAATGACCTAATTATGGACTAGTTCAGTAGAGCAAACTTGTACGACTTGCCACGTGTCACTGTTTCATCTTTTGTCTCTGAGATTGATAGCCAAGAAACCACAGTCCGTGCACTTGCGACCAATTTTTACGAAACTCCAATCTGATGCCCAGAGAGAGAGTTTTTGAACTTTTCCCATGATCACCTCTTTGAGATGAAATTCAGGAGCCTGAAAAAGTACTACCTTCCACAGATCATATCTCCAAAAATATTGCGAACCAAGCTCTGAAATTTTTTGACAAATTTCCTCAGGATTTCAGCTTCGCACCATACAAATTTTAGACTCTGAACCTTCGTACAAAAAAAGTTATAGTGAAAATTCCATGATGACCTGTTTAGAAGCCTGAAAAAAGACCTAACTTCCACAGATGGTATCTCCGCAAATATTGCGAACCAAGCTCTGAAATTTTTAGACAAGCTTCCTCAGGATTTCGGCTTCGCACCCTAAAAATTTCAGCTTTTGAAACTTCGTAGAAAAAAAATTTATAGCAAAAATGCCACGATGACCTGTTTGGAGCAACGAAACCCTAGAATCCAAAGCTCTGATACCAAATGTTGGGTAACCAACTCCAAAAATAGAAGAAAAGAGATATCAACGCCTTAGAAATAAGCCAATTCGAGGGGAAACCTCCAATACATTACATAAATGAACAATTCTTGGATGATACAAATGAAAAAACCTCATTTCTATATATAGGAGTCCATGGGGCCACAATGTAATCCTAGTGGGCCACAATGTAATCCTAGCCGACCTAACAATAATAATGTAAGGGCACAATAATAACAATATGGGGGTTACAGGGGTACAAAAATAATGATAAGGGGGGTTATACTAACATAATAAGGGACTACACTATTAATATAGGGGCTTAACATGCCCCTTTCCTTCAAACAAGTGTTGTCCTCAACGCTTGATTATTTCTTGATGCTTCTGTATAAATTTCTCATCGTCCCATGTGGAATCTTCTATAGGAAAGTTCTTCCACTTGCTGAGATAATTTGAAATTTATTGTACTTGTTGAGTTCTTGTTTATGTGACTACTTCAGAACTTCTTTCGATGTGATATTGATCTTCCGGTTGTTTCATTTGATTTTGCACCAAAGTTAGGTTATCCTTTGAGAGTTGGAGAACTTGTTGTTGATGCTCATTGTGATATTCCACTACTTTATCATCCATAATAGATTTTATTTGATCATTCAAACCATCCAAATTATCCTCCATTTTTTCTGTTAAACCATCTATGTCATCTTCGGTTGCTCTTCGTAAGATCGAAATTTGTTGCACTTGGTACCGTAATTTTGATATCTCATACTGCAATTCTTCCACTTCATGCATCATAGTATAGATTTCTGAGGGCTTAATGGGTGTTGAATTCTTTTTAGGAGGCATTTCAGAACGCAATACTGAAATATATGCTTAATAGGCCCTTGGAATCACTTCAAACTGATTTTTCAAACAAGATTTATGCAATTCGGGAAAAAAATACACACCTTTTACTTGATTTTGAGGAGCTCGATATTGGAATTGGATTATCTCTGTGATTGCGACTCTTCAATATCTGAAATTCAGTAATGAAATAGCCCTCTGAATTCTCTTTTGAATGCCATAGGTCTGACCTGATTTGGATTCTCCAAGACAAAGTTGTGTCCAATCTCCCACAATGACCTAATTATGGATTGGTTCAGTAGAGCGAACTTGTACGACTTGCCACATGTCATTGTTTCATCTTTTGTCTCTGAAATTGATAGCTAAGAAACCAAAGTCCATGTACTTGTGACCAATTTGTACGAAACTCCAATCCGATGCTTAGAGAGAGAGTTATTGAAATTTTCCCACGATCAGCTTTTTGAGATTAAATTCAGGAGCCTGAAAAAGCACTACCTTCCACAGATCCTATCTCCAAAAATATTGCGAACCAAGCTCTGAAATTTTTAGACAATCTTCCTCAGGATTTCGGCTTCGCACCCTACAAATTTCAGCTTCTGAACCTTCGTGGAAAAAACGTTATAGCGAAAATGCCACGATGACCTGTTTGGAGCAGCGAAACCCTAGAATCCAAACCTCTGATGCGAAACGTTGTGTAACCAGCTCCAAAAATAGAAGAAAAGAGATATCAATGCCTTAGAAATAAGCCACTTCGAGGGGGAAACCTCCAATACATTACATAAATGAACAATTCTTCGATGATACAAATGAACAAAACGTCCTTCTATATATAGGAGTCCATGGGGCCACAATATAATCCTAGTGGGGCCACAATGTAATCCTAGCCGACCTAACAATAATAATGTAAGGGCACAATAATAAAAATATGGGGGTTACAGGGGTACAACAATAACAATAAGTGGGGCTACACTAACATAATAAGGGACTACACTACTAATATAGGGACTTAATAGTAACTTTGCATACTATCTCCATTTGACGCACATGATACATCGTTGGAAAGATATATTCGAGGACCACAACTGTCGATTGAAAATATCAAGTTCAAAATGGACTCATATTTGTCGAATATTTGATGCCCAAAAAACGTCATTTAGGGCCTCAAAACGGCTCCAGAAGTTTAGGACTCGAAAAATTGCTAAAAAGAGTAAATTGTGCTATAATTAAGGAAACTGAAAGAAACAATGGTGGGGACCTAGGTGGAATAGATGGATGGCCACCAATATCAACATGGATCATTTTAAACTTTGAACGACACTCTTTTCATTTCTATAATTTCTCCCGCTTCAGGCACCTCTTCAATAACTGTTGTATCCTCATTTTCTTCCACTGCTTCAGCAACAAAAGCACCTCTTTGACCCATTGGTGCATTCTTAGGAAAATCCCATGACACATGTGTGAGTTTCCCACATCTGAAACATCTAGGTTGGTAGTCTCTTCCACGACCTCTACCTCTAGAGAATGATCTTCTCCCTCTCGAAACATCTCTTGGTGATTGACTGCTCAAAATCCCTTCATCTTCTCCTTTTGGAAATTGAATTCTACCTATTCCAATCTGTTGATCTTTGCCTCTTATAGGACTCCTTCCTTGACTTTTATTTCTAGCAAGTTTTTCTTATATCTTCAAGGTAACCTGATGTGCATCTTCAACAGTCTTTAAAAACAAAAATCCAATTTCATCTTGTATATCAAATCTCAAGCCATTAATATAACTAACAACCTTCTCAACATCATCTTCTACTCAACTAGCTCTGATGTTCAATTCATAAAACTCCTCTATATATTATTTAATTGACATAGGCTTTTGTTTAAGATTTTGTATATGTCTAAAAAGATTAATATGATACTCTTTAGGTAGAAATGTACCTTTGAGTTTTTCCACCATTCTGTCCCAACCTTTGATTTTAGCTTTTCCTTTCCTCTTTTGCTCGGCTTATACTTCACCCCACAAGAGTGCAACATGTCCTTTCAATCTGGTAACTACATACTTAACTAACTTATTGGCTTCAACGTCTTCATAATCAAAATATATATCAAGAGCATTTATCCAATCCATTAATTCATCAACATTTAAATTACCTTCATATGGTAGGATATCCATCTTTGGTCTAGTAGGTATCTTAGAAAACATCTTCATCATCCTTACATCTTATGACTCTTCTAGTTACCCACCACTAGAAGAATCTTCTCTAACATCACTGACATCTCCCAGGTCATTTTCTCTCTTATGTGCAATCTCCACAATTGTTACTCTCTCTTGAACTCTCCTTATTTCACCTTGCAAAGTTGCATTTTCTACAAACCTCCCTTGACATGCTCCTTGAGCTACCCATTGATGAAAAAGATATGCTTTGATACCATAATTGATGTCAATCCAGTCTCCTCGGTGACCTTGTTCGATGAAAGAGATAGGCTCTGATACCATAATTGATGTCGATCCAGTCTCCCCAATGACCTTGTATAATATTTTTCTTCCAAAAATTACAACGAAAAAACCCACTTCTCCATATTACAAGGGAAACCTTTAAAAGTCCAATTTTTATTAAATATGTGACAAAATTCCTGACCTGTTCTACAAATTACAATGTTGGTTTAGGGCTTCAACAAAAGAACGATTTTTTTTACCACTTCTGAATAAGATCAAGGTCGACTTGTTCATGTTTAGTCGGGGATTGGGCTTCCGTATGGGATCATATGTAGGGGTTGATGAAACAAGAACTAAACCCAAAGGGTTTCGACTGTAGTTCAGACTAACTTGCTCTACGGTTCCAAATATAGTTCGAGCTGACTTGATTCAATATGATTTCAAGTGATATTCTAACTTTAACTGGATCCTATTAGGGGGTTAGGAATCTTGTATTTAATTCAACTCTACTCACTCTTCCAACTGTCCATTGTTGTGTGTCTCAAACTCTATTCCACCATTTGGAAAAATAAAATAAACGTCTGTGTACTTATAATTTATCCTTGTAACAATTACTCTTGGATTCAAAAGAGCATAGACTGTAGCTACAATAGAATTCAACTATAATAAAATGTGATGGTCCTCATTGATTGAAACTAAACTCAATGCGAAATTGAATTTAACCGTGTCTGAAACTTAAAGATAACTTGAAAAAATAAAAGGTGGATTCAACAAATTGAATAAAATAGAGTGCAAATAATCAAAGGAAAATATTTGGAATTAATCTAATTTCTTTCTTCACAGAATACAAAGAATATCACATTGATCTACGCACTCCACACAACTATCTAGAATCCCTTCTCTAAGCTACATAATCTACTTTTAATACAACATGATAATCAGTCTAGATCCACTAATTGTGGATCTTATTCCTAAATCTATAAAATTTCCAAATAATAATATAGTTACAATATCTCTCGGAATTAGCCACAAAAAATTTCTATTCTATGCAAATACATAATAATTCTAACTAAATACTAATCATCCTAATTATTTTAAACAATTAAAATAAATTTAGGAAACCCACTTCTTATAGTAAATGAAAATTTGACCATCATAATTAAAATGATTTAATGATGATGATGCTTTTGCATCATGAATCTTGACATCTCTAGCATCTCTGCCTATTTACCCAAACAAAATGAAGGCATCCATTTTGAGTTTGAGGAAATCCTTTAGGTATTATTGAATCTCTAGCCTATTTTGGATTTAGACAACATCGTTTCCTCCAATTGTGAGTATAAAGGTAGCCAAAACTATGGAGCAAAAATGGGTTTGAGAAGCTAGGTCGCACAATGTATGGTATCAACGTAGCCCACATGTGTTTCTTTTGATTGTCAGGAGCATGTCTTAAATTAAACCTTAGTCATGTATTTCATCGTCCCTGATGGCATTTCAATATTATGAGCAAATATTATGTTTTACATAGTGTCATATTTTGTTACTTTCCATTGGTGTATTTTGGGCATAGGGATCATGTCAACCCCTTAAGCTATATTGGTTATGTGTTGGTTTCTCTCCCACATATTTATTCATTTTGTGGCATGATTTTGTGCGTTGGAGTTTTCTTTTACATTCACTTGTATTTTATTTTCTATGTGACATTGAATGGTGGATTATTAGCTATGAAAAATGCATTTAGTTGATTTCTTGTTCATGAGCCTCTCATGCACCAACTACTTTTGAACTCTTCTGGATTAATAAAATACTAGATTTTTTAGCTACGTCATTATTATTTTCAAGAGACTTGCTTTACCGTTTTGAGTTTTGATTGTTAACAACACAAATGATGGAACCTTTTTTTTGTTCATAATGTGCCTACCAACAAAATAAGTTTTTCCCATATACCTACACATAAACCTACACATAAGAAATGGACACTATAAAATGATAAAAATAAAAGTAGTGTGGCTCTAGGCTAGTTATTTTATTATAGGGGAACACGATATTGTTTGTATATTCATTTCTAAAGATAAATTCACATTATAAATAAAAATAATGGTAACTTGCAAATAGTTTTTGGTTTTTTTTATAAGTTGACTAGTTGAATTATGGGTACCTTTTTGGTAGAAGTTGACATCCTCATTGAGTTGGCCACATGGAGGACTAAATTTTTTAACTTCAGCCTTGTGAGCATTGTTCAAATATTTTTGTCTTCTCACCTTGTACCTAACAAGGTGTTAATGTGATAAGAGATTGACAGTGAGGCTTCTAGTTTAGAATCCTTATCAATCAAGCACATACAAGCGAATCTGAACCACAGTCATAAGATAGAGTTAGAGTTGTAGCTAGAGTCAAAGCCATGAGATAGAGTTAGAGTTGTAGCTCGAATTAGATCCATGAGTGTGATTCAGTTCATGGGCTTCCTAAAACCACCATTTAGTAGAAGAATTGTAGTTTTTGTTAGACATTGGTTTGCAGTCATCTTCAAATCACCCATTTGTGAGCACTCAAAACCACTGGAAGACATCAACTTCTAGCTAACATTGGAAATGTTTCGAAAATCTCGAGCCTTAGAGTGGAGTTACAAAATTGGTTGTTAGGTTTAAACCACCATTTAGTAGAATACTATAGCTTTTCCTAGCCATTAGGTCTATGCTCATTCGAGAACCACCAAATTTAGAAAGCACATTCATCCATTGTAGTTTTTCTTCTCTCTCTTCTTGAACTCACAAAAATAACATCATATTGAGGGGGAGAATGTTAGACACCTAATTTGTTAAGGTTATGGTGAGAAATATTAATAATCATTGGGAGTCCAAGAGACATTGGAAGATGAATCTAGTAGTTAATAACGTTGTATTTATGCGTTTTTTTATTAATGAAAAGGAAATTCATGCTTATTTTCAATTATTTTGTAGTTCAACACAAAGAAATCTCATATCTTAGATAATGAGAAGATTTTTGAACTCTTTGGAGTTCCCATAGTGGTTATGTTAGGTTTCTCATTATATCAATATTATACTTTCAATAATATAACATTTGTGGAATGTTTGGAGTTGTCAGGATATCATTATTGGAAAGTATTGTTTTTTTTTTCTATTTGCTATAGATCTTGTGTGGCTCATATCAAAAAATTTGAGAACTAGGTATTTTCAATTTTAAGTATTGAGATTCCTTAATTGAAAACTATATGCCTCTGAAAAATATTACATACCCAAATCATAATTTGGGAGAAATAAATGGTTTATTAGATTCTTGCAGCATTAAGGATTAACAACCTTATTGAGAATAGAGTTAGGTCAATCATGTTTTACCATGATAAATGGATAAATATTTCAAACCTATTTCTTTTTTTATAACAAAAATGAGTATTGAGATTTTATTAAGCCCGCACCTAGTCATGGAAAAAACTCTGAGTTCATAGGTAACTTGCTTTTCCATATATAATGTTATCCATATCAAAAGAATCATAATCCCGACCAAAAATGAAACAACATAAACAACGTTGTCCTAAAGAGACCATATAAGTTTTTTGACTAGGGATACAAAGGGATTTTACTTTTCCAAGTTGCCATAAAACAAAGAAAGACAACTTAAATACAATAAAATCACAAAATAAGGAAGGCGACCAAGTATTATGGACCTCAAAGAGGATGTGAATCAAAATCCATATGACATGTTGAGCACAAGAGCTATGGGAAGCACGCCAGACAGAAATTCTCTTAAGAGAGAAGAGATTTGACCTATATTCCACCCAATTTTTGTCACCACCCATTTCACAAAATCTCAAATTCATTTGTATCCACCAGCTTTCTACCACCCATTGCATCATAATACAATTTAATGTTGCCTTAGTCCTAGATTTATTTTTCCAGCCTATTATTAGCCACACTTGCAAATGTTGATCCTCATCATGTAATTCATATTCCCATTACCAAAATATCCTCTTCATCTCGTGAGAACGAACACCTTCATCAAAGATTACCAGACTTGGCTAACTAGACCCATGGGATTTTATGAGTGCTCTCACGCTTGCACACTGATATCCTGAAACATCTATTTCACCATAGGGAAATCTTTATCGACAACGATTGTTGGAGGGGAAATAAGGAATTGAAGCCCAATGACTCCAACTTAATGATGTTAGGAACTCTTGTTGGAAGGCCACTTGCCACACATAGCGATTGACAACCACCATTGTTGTTAGAATTTCAGACTACACAAAATAAAAAGGGAAGTGAAGGGAGAATACAGAGGAGAGGATAGACAAAAGGGATAAATCGACCAAGGGGGGGAAGGGATTGGGATACCATAAACATAAAACCAGGAGGCGCCAGAGGATTCAAAACGAGGGGAGGCAGATGAGGGACGTAGGAATATTTAAGGGCATGGGAGGAAGATTAAAATAAAGAGAAATTTCCAAGGGTTAAGAAGAAGGTATCTAAGGAATAATATGAGAGTTCACTTATCCATTAAATTCCAAAGATAATTCATGTAACAATCATGCCTTGTTGGATAATCCATCAGCATCAGAATTAAGAATACGAAGAATATGGAAAAGAGAGAAGGAAGAGAATTGACCTAGGATGCCTTTTACACGATGGAACAAAAGATTCAATGTGTTGTATTTTGGTGGTATATTCATTTTAAAATAGTGAATAACCAAGAAGGAATCACCCAAGATAGACACCTCCTAAATCCCCTAATTTTTAGCTACTATCAAATCTATATGAAACCCATAAAGTTCAGCTTAGTTATTGGACTTTGACCCCAATATCTAGAATAATTTCTCAACAATTGTTCCATAATTATTTATTAGTATCCCTCCTACTCCTATTACCCTGTGTTTTTTCTTAAAGGCACCATCAAATTGGAGAATCCAGGAGTTCCTTCTTAGTTTCCATTTTGCAGAATCAAGAGTTTCCATTTTGCAAAATCAAGAGAAGAGATACGTATAAGCCAATCCTTTTGACGTTGCAAGTGAGTTCGAGGAGTGGAGATAGAGGGTGTAGAGTTAGAAATCCAAGGGGTAAGCCAGTGATGTTAGAGATTGTGAAGGGACTGATCTAGAGAGGGAGCGTTAAAATCAAAACAAAGTGAGAGGGCCTTGAGAGATACATATTGTGTTGTAACTTTAGTTGACTTTAAAACTGGAATATTCCTTGAGAGCTAAATATTCCAATACATGAATTTTGGAGGAGTTGAAAAAATGTCCTTGAAGGAATGTTTGTCCTGGAGGGAGCCCAAATATAATTTTGGCTAGTTGGTGACAAGAGATTTCACATTCAAGGGCCAATGAATATTGGAAAGAGGAGGACAAAGGTGATGGACCAGACTTCTTTCGAGAACAAAAAAGAGATAAAGAGTTGGGGAATAGGTTCCTCAACCTGCTCACAGAGGGGGCACGAGGAGGGTCCGAAAATGCCTCTTTTTCTTAAATTTTCTGTTTTTTAGATATTTTTGTGAACTAATAGCCAATAGATGAAGTTTACCTTCAAAATGACATTAGGACACCAAATTTCGCTCTAGATAGAGGATTTTTCTGACACTTTCTCTTGGAAAGAGTAGTAAGAGATAACCTTATTTAACTGTGTATGCAAAATATTTCCATCCCAACATGTATTTAATGCCCTGGTTCAGAGGGGAATACCCAGAGAGCCTACTTTGAAAGTGGATCTCAGTTGCTTTCAAATGATTGAGAACAAAATCAAGCTTCCAATTTTCCCAAATCCCATTCGAATTCCAGGAGGAGATACTTGCTAGAGATGAGATACCCCTTATATGAAAGAAATGTCTCAAAGGGGTGAGATATTATTCCAACGCCAACAAATATATATGTAAAATCGAGTCTTCCCAAATATTAATATTTACTCTATTCCTTGGAATCCAAATTATATGCTTGTTGATTAATTGAGATGAAGACTTAATCAATTTCCAAATGGGAGAACTATGAGTGGACACCAGAACTTGAGCTTTTCCAACTGGGATGTTGAGGTACTTCACCTACGTTACTTTAACCAACTAGAGGTATGGCTAAGATTTCATCTTCCAAAATGGATTTGTGCCCAAAGAAATTTTTAACAACAAAGGATATCAGAATCCCAAACCACCATGTTGTTTCGGGGCTTTGATTGTAATCCAATTGATTAGGTGGAATTTCTTTGTCTATGTCTTCCTTCCCAAAGAAATTTGTGAAGATATATTCTCATCTGATGCAAGACATATTTTGGTGCCAAAAGAGAATAGAACTGGAATATAGGGATATATGAGAGGATTTCTTTAACCAATACCATTCTTCCTGCTGCCTTTAAACAGAGGACCCCCATTTCTCTAATTTTAGCTTAATCTTATCCAAAATGCTTTTCCAAGTTTTATGGGTGGGTTTTTTGAGATAAATTGGTATCACAAGATATTTTAATTTTCTCCAGTTCCCAACCACCTTGAAGCCTAATGCTTCACCTATTTTCCTTTTTTTTTGAGCTAAAATGTTCCATGTGTAAATATGGGTTTTGAGATCATTAGCAAACCCTCCCAAGGCCACAAAAAATGTATTCAGAACATATTTGAATCATTTGGCTATAGTGATTGAAGCTCCACCTAGTAAGATGGTGTCATCTACAAACTGTCCATGGTTGACACTTCTGATTCCCTTTTGGATTCGAATTCTTGGAAGTTTATCTAATGCTCTCTCATATTCTTACATCCTGCTTAATGAATCAACCGTAATAATATAAAGAATTGAAGAGAGGGGGCACCCTTGTATCAAACCACAAGAGGCCTTGAAAAAGGAAACCACTCTATCATTTACTAAGGGGGAAATCCACGGGGAGGAAATTCAAAGCATGACCCGCTGAATGAAGTTTACATAAAATCCCATTCTCTTCGTAAATTTTAGAAGGAATGTGCGACTTACCCTATCAAATGCATTTGACATGTCCAAATTTATGACAATTCCTTGATCCGCATGCTTCCAATGCAAGTCAAATGATTCTTGGATCAGGATAAGATTGTCATAAATTTATCTACCTAGAAAAAATCCACCTTGGTTGGATGATATCATAGTAGGGAGAAGAGCTTTAAGGTGAGTTGTGATGAGTTTTGAGATGATCTTATAGGAGGTGTTGCATAAATAAATCGACCTTAATCTAGAGAAGGATATGGGATTAGATTATTTGGGAATGAGGGAAAGAAAAGAAGAATTTATTCCTCCTCCAATACAAAGACATTTCAATGAGTATCCTATCATTTTATACAAATATTTATAAATCAGATCCCAGTATTTTTGGTAAAAGAAGGTAGAAAATCCATCTAGACTTGGCACCTTGTCCAGGTGGAATGAGAATACAATTTTCTTGATTTATTCAACAAAGGGCAGGGAAGACAACTTAGTGTTCATCTCCTTTGAGACAAGAGAGGGCACATTTTCCAACATATAATATTATTCTTTAATTTCATGTTGGTTGTTCTCCTGGTACATATAGCTATAATGAGTTGTGGTTTCTTCTTCAATTTCTTCAAAATATAAGAGCTTATGTCCCTGAAATTGAATCTCAAAGATTTCAATGTTGTTTCTTTCCCAATACTTTTCCTGTTTGTGGAAATATTTTGTGTTGTGATCACCTTCATTCAACCAAACACTTCTAGATTTTAACGTCCAAAAATCTTCCTCCTTTCGTAGGAGAGAATGGTAGGACTGAAAAACATCAACTTCTTTTTTGAAATCTTGAGGAGTTATATGATTATTTTCTATAAATTCTTATATTAAGGCCATTTGATTTTATACTTCAACAAGATATATCTGATACACTCTTTAACCACTTGATCTTCTTCTCCCAAATAATAATTGTATTCCTAGCCACCCATTTTTCCCAAGATATTTCCTCCAAGGAGACAAAATCAAGATACTGGGTCCATAGAGGGGAGAAATGAAAGGGGATAGGGCCATAATTATTAGGGGAAGAAATATTAAGATGAATCAGATGATGATTTGAGCCATTCCATGGAATAATAAATGAGTGAAGGGAGAGGTTCATAGTGAGAAAATTATCTGAAGTAAGGAATCTATCTAGACGAGAGACAATGTGGGATGGGCCATGTCATTTGTTTTTACAAGTGTAATGAAAATGTACAGGCTTGATATTTAGAAGATTAAGAGCATGAATTAAATATTCCATATCCTCTTGGAAGGTGTCATGAACTGTCGACTCGCCCCTTTTTTATTTTTGATTCATTATAGTGTTAAAGTCCCCACCAATGATATAATTGTGTCCAAACTCAGAGTTCCTAAAGTCCATTAGTGATTTCAAACGCTCTTGTTTTTCCCGAAAATGATTGGGCATGTAGATATTAATGCTGTTACATATCTGTTGTAGGCCAATTACCTAGAAATAGGTCGAAATTGAATGGGTCATTTTCATAACTTGTAATATCTAGAGTTGATTTGTGTCCCTTTAGAAGCACCCTGAGTGTCTAATACAACCATACTACTTTATCCTACAAAGTGATTTATTTGACGCAAATCAAATTCACTCATTTTTGTCTCTTGGAAGAGGGATAGTGAGGGTTTTTCCTTATGAATCAGATATTTTGCTTCCATTATTCTTTTTTCAGAGCCCAAGCCTCTACAATTCTAGGAGACCATATTCATTATTTTCTTTTCATAGAGGGGGTCTCTTTGATTGGGACTGATGAGACTTATTTTTGTCACACTTTCAATCCAATATATATTAATTTCCAAGGGATGATGTGCTGGAATCAAGGTTCCTTGTCCTTTTTCACTTGTTCTAATCTAATTTCCTTGTTAGATTTTGCGACCAACTCTCTTAGATCTCCTAACTACCTCTTTTTCCTTTTCTTTGTCGGACTTTTCATCTGTTGAGCTTGAATTAATGGTAAGGTTGGTAGTTTCCCTTAATGAGAGGAATGATTCCTCATATTCCTCAGATTGATCCTCAGAGTTGCTAGAGGTATCTTCAGTGTCCTTAGAGGGTATGTTCGAAGGTTGATCTTGACTATGTGACCAAGTTTTTTCCTTGAGTAAGGAGCCTCCTGAGCTGTTGGTTGAGTGTGCCTCCATCCTTCATGATTTATAAAAGAAAAACAAACTTGTTCCCTTCTTTATCATATCCTACTGTCGGTCTAGATGTGCTCGAATCTTGCCCACCTATCTGAACAAACTTTCCCTCATTGGGTGATTCAGGTTGCTGATGATTTGTTCCCCATCGTCTTTTTTTATGTTTCCATTATTCATTATGATCATTCTATTGATCCGAAGCTGGTGTTTTTTTAGGTAATCCTCTTTTAAAATGATCGTATTCATGTAGAATATTTCACTTGAAAGGTAAATGGCCATAGTCCACTTCTTGGATATGACACCAATTGTCCGAACTCAAATTGACGGTTGATGGAAGTCCTTTATCCAGATCTACTTCAACACAGATCTGAGCATAGGAAAATAAGCCATCCTTAAGCTCCGCACAATCGATGTATTTTCCCAAGGAGTTTCATATTAAATGAAAAGTTATATCATTACAACAATGAAGAGGAAAGTATGACAATTTGACCCAAACATGAACCGTCATGGGGATGTCACAATTAAGATTAAAGTTGGGGTTCTAGCGATCCAAGTATATACAATAAGCCCCCATAAAATAAGGGTTTCTTCAGAAGATTAAATCTCGATCTACCTTATTTTCAAAGAAAAAGGTAAAAAACCCTTTCCACAGAAAGACAAGACCACTTCTCCCTTGATCATAAGTTTCCAATTATTCTCGATCCATGATATGAATGTGCGTGGTGTGTTGGAAATATTGTCATTGATGGAAAAGGAGCACAAAGGAGCAACACCTGAACTATTATTAAGGAAAAGGAGCAGATCAGGAAACAATGCAGTAAGAAAGCATAAAAGAGAGGCAGAGGATTAGCAGAGAGGCATCAAAGGCAGCAAAGAGGTAGCAAAGGCAACAGAGAGGCAGAAAAGGTAGCAAAGGTGGTGAATGCAATAGAGGCAACGAATGTAGCAGAGGCATCGAATGCAGCTAAGAAGGCACCAAAGGTAGCAAGGCAACATAGGCAGCAAATAAGTAGAGACAACAGAGGCAGCGAATGCAGCAGAGGCAGTAGATGAAGCAGATAGGCAGTGAATTACTTCAGCGCACAACAGAAGGAAATCAAATTTACAAGACACAGCGAGGACTAGAGATATTATACATAGCAGAAGCAGGAAGAGGTGGGAGCCGAGAGGAAGAGACCAATTAAACAAAGATGATTAAGCCAAGAGAGAGAGGTGAGAGCTGAGAGAAAGAGAGGGATTTAATCAATATGAAAAGGGTAAATGTCGAGTGATAACTCAGGATGACATTCAATAATAAAGACAAGCTTAGGAATAAGCATAGGAGGAAAAATGTGGAGAAACTAGAGTTACAGAGTAGGATAGTGTAAAAAAATAAAAAATTGACTAAGGCAAAGAAGTCTTTGAAGAATTCCAGGGGAGGTGAACAAACAGTCAATATTAGATCGAAAAAGTGAAGGTGAGAGATGGACGACGAAGATCAAATCGCTTTAGGAGCGATTTCGAAAGTCACAACATTTAAAAGTTTAGCATTAAGGTTGTCGCAGAGAAAGTTAAGTTCTGTACGATGCGAAGAGGAGAAGGGACACGTGTTAGCACGATGCAATATCACAAATTGCACGAAATATAGGTAACCACTAAGTTTAATTTTTATAATTTGCAAACTGCGAAGTGCGGGCGATGACGTGGCAGTGTCGTGAAGATGACGAGGCAGTGACGTGGTGATGACAGGGCGATGATGTGGAAAGATGATGTGACAGATGATGTGGCCCCAACCCCATAGATCAAGGGAATTTATGATGACGTGGAAAGGTGACGTGGTGGTGACATGGTAGGGTGAAGTGGCATGATGATGTGGACTTCACCTGCATACCGCAAGAAAGGGTTTAACTTCAAGGCATCGCAAGGTATGTTTTTTGGGTTGCAATGTGGTAAGGATCGAACGATGTGATGCGACGAAGGAAGAACCACGTGTCAGCACCGTGCATGAGCGCATATCGCAGATCGCATGGTTTATGGTTTATCGCTATCGATAGAGTGGGAATCCCGCAGACAAGTAGTTGTGATGAAATGTGATTGGCTCAAGGTATAGTGGGACCCTTCGGTAGGAAAATCCTACGTATTTGTGTTGGTTTTGGGTTTATGCATTAGTTTGGACTTATATATGGTTTGTGTATATTATGTGTGCATTTTTTGATTGCTCAAAGTATGTATGTTAATACGCACGGTTGATTGCTAAATGTATATATGTTATATATGCATTGTTTGAGCAATAAATGTATGTATGTTGATAAAACTTGGATTTTTAATACTCCATTGTTTTAAAAGGGAGTTTTGTGTGGGCCATACCCCATAGATCACAAAGAAATGATCTGAATGCAAATCAAAGGACGAGGAGCTCGGGGAAGACAATGTTGCGGAAGTAAAGCAAACGAAAAGGTTGAACGCGGAAGAAGAGTCGGGATAAAAGGGGCAGTTATGCAACAAAGTTGGAATATAATGACAGAAACAGAAAAGAAAAAATAACCACAAGCAGAAGAGGACAAAGACACAACAAAGCTAAGAAACTGAAAGGGTTGAGTAAAATAATTTATTGTAACTGTAAATGTTTTTTTTTATTATATTGTTTGTGATGCAAAGGCAAGTTTCTGTAGGCAAAGCAAAACTCCAATGTAATACTAAAATGAGTACATAGTGTTGTAACATCATGAATGTGCTGAGCGAGAAAATGAGAAGGTGGAAGGAAAAGAGTCACACCTATTCATTTCATATTCCCATATGGAATGCAAATAGATATGAGGAGATCTCTATAAATGATGTTATTGTGATATGAATATAGAGGTTAGAGAGTGGAAGAAGAAGATAGAGGAGATAGAGAAGCTGTGAAAATATAAAGATAATATAAAGCATATTTGAAGGGTGGAAGGACAACCATATAAACCAGAAGAAGAAGAAAAAATCCTTTCAAAAGGAAAAAGTTTAATCAAATGAGATACCTGCTAGGGTGAATGGATGTGAGTACCATGAAGAAATTACAATTGAGGAAAAATCCAAACTTGACACAACCTTGACTGAAATAGAAATATTGAAGAATGAAAACAAAAACCTTAAGACATTGATGCAATTATGTAATGAGAGAGAATATGAAGATAAGGAAGAAATTGTTGGCCTAAAGACAGAGATTGAAGAAGCAAGGAAAGTAGAAGACATCCTGCTTCAACAAATAAGAGAGAAAAGTCTGGAATGTGGAAGATTGGAAGAAGAGGTGGCAAGCCCGAGGATGAAATCAGAGAATGCTCAAATTGAACTAATTATGAATATTCCACAAATGAAATTTTTTGGATAGTTGGAACATATTCTAAATGCTCAAAGTTCTCCTCTCATAAAGGCTGGGATAGGCTATGAAGGAGAAACCAATAAGTCCAAGGTAGAAGATAACAAGAATATCATTTTTGTAAAAGTTGTAAAGGATAATGAAGCAGCTCGAAATATGCCTACAGATGTAGAAGCCAACAAGAACATGATTTGCAAATAAAATAATAGAAACAAGAAGCAACATGAAACAACAGAGAATGAGAGGAAAAAATAGTTAGCTGCAAAAGGCTCATACACTCCTGAATATGAATTGAATAAATTCAGAAGAAGTCAAAAGAGGTTCGTTCCTCCCATGAGAAGTATCACTTGTCTTGCCTGAAACAAACCTGAACATATTGCGACATATTGTAAGGCAAAGAAAATTCAGTCCAACCAACAAAAGATGCAGCCAATGAAAGGACTACCCCAAGCAAACAAATGGAGAGGAAAAATTATTTCCATGGCTACTGTTATGCATGCAATGATTTTGGACATAAACTTTTTGAATGTAAATTATGTCAAAAGGGATCATAAAATATTATACATCAACTCAAATGTACCTTGGTAAAATAAGATGTTATGTATGCCTCAAGCTTGGTCACAAAGAAAAAGACTATAAACCACCATATACATTAAACATGATAGAATCCAATCAAATCAAATAAAACTGTGAATAAAAAGAAGTGTAGACATCATGAAGAACCCCAATAAAGTATGGAAAGAAAAGAGAAAGGGGGAGCCTGTTACTTCAATAACATAATGAATCCATCATAGTCTCAGGGGGAGCTCCTCTATGAAGCAACACAAATATCCAGCTAGTAATAGATAAGAAGCAACATCCTAGAGGAGAGCAGTTCATAAATAGTCCCCATAAAAGTATACTAAGAAGAGATCCTTGGAATAAGAACAGATAAAATTCCAGGAAGGGAGATGACAATTCCTCTGATAGAGAACTATAGAGGAAGAAGGATACCTAAAGTAGTCAATAACCAACAGGTTAATGGAAGGAGAGAAGGAAACAAGCAACTATGGTGGTAGAGGGAACATCACCCATGAGCATGTAAGCTAAGAAGACAACAACACACTAAGTGATGAATGGTTAAAATCACAAAAATTATGTTTTGAGCTATAGAAATGGACAGATCCATAGAGGATGATCATACTGTGCATCACACTGCAAGAATTAACAATGAAACACAGTTAAAGATGGATGAGTAAGAGAAATGTTTATCATCATTATATCATTACATCATTCATCAATAGAAGGTTCCCTTGAGAGGAAAGAAATTAAATGAGTGATAAAACTATGAGTGGTATGCCCTTTTAGATTCCTAGTAAAGAAATTGAATATGTCTTCCCAAAGAACATTATGTTAGATCAGTTGAATTGTATATAGAGCAGCAATGATTCTGGAGTAGTCCTAGAAAGGAATATGCAGTGACATTCTTTTAAACCAGAATGATAGAATAAGAAAAAAGTTAATGATGCCAAGATCAGATTCAGTATATTGATGATTTAACAGTGGAGAGCTCAATAGTAGAAACTATGAAGGTTGTCTTAACTATGGGTGCATGTGCGAGCTGAAGTGAAATTACTGCATGGTTTATCAAAGTAGTATCAATTGGTATTTGGAACAAGCAGCCTACCTATCAGTAGAATACCAAGTGTCATTAGTGGAGCAGTGGTATGGTATAGGTCCTCAGGATCATAGTACTATGGCATAAGTACTTCAAGGTAGTATTCCCAACGTTATCTACATTATTAAAGCATGAAAAGGTCAATAACAGTGCTAAAGGATCATTATATTGTTTACACTTTAAGTATTATATTGAGCATTGAAGCAATATCCATTTCTAGATATAACTGCATGTCTTCCTCAAGTTAGTACTGATTTATCTTCAGGGCCTCTTTCTTAAGATCATTCATAAAACTATGTGAAGTCTATTTGCTGAGATTTCAATTAAACAACTTGGAGATGTTTTGTTGAAGATCATCATGATAGAATAGTTAAATTATCTGAAGTATGAAGGACTAGTTGTGGTAATATTACCAATTGAAGCTCAAGAGTATTTTATTGATTCATCTAAAGCCTACTTCAGTAGAAAGGAATTGCTGGTATTTCACTGTTGAAGAGAGGTTTATCATTGACATACATATCCCTTATGTCATAAATAAAATTGCATAGTTGATAAGTGAGACTGACCAACACTTTGAATGTATCTAGCCTCAAGGGTTAGTTTGCAAGTACTTTGTACAAGCAGTAAAGCCTTTTTGTCTCTCAGATTGAAAGATATTGTCTAATATTACAATAAGTTGTAAGTTCTGGTTTGATTCATTGTCCACATCAGTATCAAGGGCCTTTCGGCTATTAGTGTAATATCTCTCTCAGCATTCCAACACATATCGCCACCAACAAGCAGTAATGGTGAACCTTAGCTAAAAAATATATATTGGCATCATCATATTTGAAAAGATGTGTACCATAGATATGTATTTCAGATGAAGATCATAATATGGACTGAAGTATATTTGGAGCAAAATTTAAATGTCATATGGAGAATTCTCAATATTTTAGTATTGTTCCAATGATGCATCCCTGATTATATAAGTTTGTTCTATGAAGTGTCCTTATCATCACTTTCAGCTTTATACAAGGGAAAAGAGTTTATGCTTTGGGATGGCATCAGCTTACATACAAGTTCAATGATTCTAAAAGTATTCTCCCAAAAACTCTTGTACACCTGTCTGGAGCCAGAAAGGCATAAAGTCAGAAGAAGAAGGCCTAAACACAACTCAGAGAAAGGAAATGCAAAGATAGAATCTACACTGGGAGATGTGAAACCCTTTGCCATTGATTTCAAAGGGGGAGGAAAAGTAAGCAGAAGAAGAAAGGATCTTCTGAAAAGCAAGCAGAGGAAGAAAGAAACTTCTCAAAATGAAAGGGGAGGAAGTCTCGAAGGAAGTATTGGAGTATTGCCATCAATTCCAAAGGGGGAGATTGTTGGAAATATTGTCATTGATTGCAAAGGAGCACAAAGGAGCAGCATCTGAACTATCATTAAGGAAAAGGAGCAGAGAAGAACCAACAATAAGGAAAAGGAGCAGATCAGGCAACAATGTAGTAAGAAAGCATAAAAGAGAGGCAGAGGAGTAGCAGAGAGGCAACAAAGGCAGCAGAGGCAGAGAATGCAGCAAAGGAAGTGAATGTAGTAAAGGAAGTGAATGCAACTAATAAGGAAAAAAAGGCAACAAGGCAACAACGAAGCAAAGACAACAAAGGTGGTGAATGCAACAGACAAAGCGGATGAAGCAGAGAGGCAACAAACTGCTTCAACACACAATAGAAGGAAATCGGATTTGCAAGACACAACGAGGACAAGAGATATTATATATAGTAGAAGCAAGAAGAGGCGAGAGCCGAGAGGAAGAGGCCAATTAAACAAACATGATTAAGCCAAGAGAGAGAGGCAAGAGCCAAGAGACAGAGAGGGCTTTAATCATCATGAAACGGGTAGATGTCAACTGTGATAACTCGGGATGAAATTCAATAAAAAAGACAAGCTTATGAACAAGCACAGGAGGAACAACGTGGAGAAACCGGAGTTATAGAGTGGGACAGCGTAAACAAAAAAAAACGACTAAGGTAGAGAAGTCTTTGAAGAATTCCAAGGGAGACGAATGAACGGTCAGGATTAGAACACAAAAGTGAAGGCGAGAGATGGAAGGCGGAGATCGAATCACTTCAGGAGAAATTTTTCAAATCGAAACATTTAAAATTTTAGCATTAAGGTCATCACAGCGAAATTTAAGTTATGTGCAATGGGAAGTGGAGAAGGGACACATGTTGGCGTGACTCAATATCGCAGATTGCACGAAATAGAGGTAACCACTAAGTTAAACTGTTGTAATTTGCGAACTATGAAGTGCAGTCGACGACATAAAGATGACGTGGCGATGATGTGGATGTGACATGAATATGACGAGGTAGTGATGTGGCAATGATGAGGCAATGACATGGTAGTGACATGGGCAAGCTGACGTGGTAGATGACGTGGCCCCGACCACACAGATTGCAGGAATTTATGACAACATGGCAAGGTGATGTGTCGGTGACATGGCAAGGTGACGTGGACCTCACCCACATACCTCATATCATAGCGCTTACGGGATAGCAGTAAGGCGACCGCAAGTTAAGTTAAAGTTTTACGATGCGATGCGATGAAGGAGGAACCACATGTCAGCACCGTGCACAAGTGCATATCATAGATCGCATGGTTTATGGTTTATCACTATCAGTAGAGTGGGAAACCTATGGGCAAGTAGTTGCGATGAGATGTGATTGGATCAAGGCATAGTAGGACCCTCCGGTAGGAAAATCCCGTGTATTTACATTGGTTTGGACTTATATATGGTCTGTGTATATTATGTGCACATTGTTTGATTTCTTAGAGTATGTATGTTAATATGCGCGGTTGATTTCTAAAAGTATGTATGTTATATATGCGTTGTTTGATTGATAAACGTATATATGTTGATAAAAACTCAGATTTGTAATACTTCGCTGTGTTAAAAGGGAGTTGTATGTGGGTCATACCCCACAGGTCACAAATAAATGATCTGAATCTAAATCAAAGGACCAGGAGCTTGGGTAGGATAGTGTTGCGACAGTAAAGGAAATGAAAAGGCTGAACGCAAAAGAAGAGTCAGGCTAAAAGGGGCAGCTATGCAGCAAATTTGGAATATAATGACAGAAACGGAAAAGAAAAAAGGACAACAAGAAGAAGAGGACAAATGCACAACAAAGCTAAGAAACTGAAAGGGCTAAGTAAGATAATTAGTTGTAACTGTAAATGCAATTTTTTATTTTATATTGTTTGTGATGTAAAGGCAAGTCTCCGTAGGCAAAGAAAAATGCCAATGTAATACTAAAATGAGTACACAATGTTGTAACATCCTGAATGTGTTGATCAAGAAAATGAGAAGGTGGAAGGCAAAGAGTCATACCTGTTCATTTCATATTCTCATATGGAATGCAAACAACTATGAGGTGATCTCTATAAATGATGTTATTGTGATATGCATATAGAGGTTAGAGAGTGGAAGAAGAATATAGAGCAGGTAGAGAAGCTGTGAAGATCCAAAGATGATATAAAGGAGATTTGAAGGCTGGAAGGACAACAGAGAAGAAGGAGGAAAAAAGAGCTGATATCTAGGTAAATCAGCATATGATTTTATTGTAGAGTGAAGAAGTTGCTGCTTCCATATCAAGTTGTAGCTTGATAGATGTCCAGTTGTAGCTAGTTGAGGTAGGAGCCTCCTGTGGGTTGTAGCCTACAGAAAATACATGGGAGTTGGTGCTTCGATATCAAGTTGTAGCTTGATAGATGTCCATTTGTAGCTGGTTGAGGTAGGAGCCTCCTGTGGGTTGTAGCCTGCAGAAAACAGATGCGATTTGGAGCTTCCTTGCAAGTTGTAGCTTACAAAATTTGAGGTAGTAGCCTACATAAAATCAGTGGTGAGAGGGAGTTGGAGCTTGCCTTTGAATCACAACAATAATAATATGTGGTTTTATCCCTTATGGGTTTCCACTTATATCTCTTGTCTATGTGAATGATGATTATGTGTTGATATTTTTTATTTAATATGCTTAATACCTACTACTCACTTGTTAAGATTATTGTTCTATTATACGCTAATTTGATCATGAAATGAAGGTGTAAATAAGTGTAAAAGAAATTTTTAAAAGACCATGAATGTATTAAAATGATTCACCTACATTGACCAATGATACCCCGATTTTCTAGCTACAAATCCCTAACTCGAGCTTGAGGATCATTGGTCTTGATCTTAGGGATTTCCTCGAGTTTTTTCACAGAATTTAAAGGACCATATTTCTAAAACTTTGGACTAGAGGCTACTAATGAGTTAAAAGCATAAATTTCCTTATTTAGGGAATCATCTGTGGCTCACCCAACCATTTTAGGCCCCCGACCAAAGGGAGCACCATGATCTACTCAGAAGAAAGAATCTAAGGAAGTTAGGCAATGAAAGAGGGGGAAAACAACAAATACAATGAGGAACTATATTTCGAACCTATTTCTAAAGGAGATAACCCCTCAAATTTAGTTTATAACCCAAATTGAATTAATCCATTTTGATTTAAAACATGAAAGTTATAACTAAATAACTAACTATCTATCCTAAATTTGAAATGTTAAAACTCTAATTTCCTAGGTTGTTCATGTGAAAATTACTAAAACTGGAATCTTATTGGAACAACTGGAAAAAATTCACCTAATTGTTAATTTTAACTTAACAATTTATTTGCAGTTTTCTACACCAAACACTAAATACATCACATTGAAACCTACACAAATACAATATATTTCTAAAACAAATATGCAATGTAGGAAATAAATAAGCACACAATCGACAATGTTATTTTTGAACAATGTCCTCGAGAAAACCCATTGTGGGAAAACTGGTGCAACAACTGAGGGTTTGTATGATTATGCAATAGTTTCTGAGTGAAAATATTTAGATTCCTTAATAGATATCTGATACAGATAATATAACTAGAGGAAATGAAGTTAGAATTAACCTCACACTATCACTGGAAATTCGATATTAATCCATCCTCTGAATGTTAGCCCTGAGCTTTGTCTGTGTAGTCATTGTGTTGCCTCTGCGTCACAACTTGTAGGGACTGTGTCACTCCTATGGCTAATCAATCTGATGGCTCGATGCTCAGAGCTCTGAACCTCAAATCTCACACCCTGTCTCTCGGCACTGGATCTAGACTGATCCTCAACAAAACTGTGGATCTCCTCTCAGGATTTGCGCTGCCTCAGTGTGGCTTTGCACTGCCTAGCGTGGTTTTGCACTGCCTCTCTGGATCTCACTCTACCTTATCTACTTTGTATTCACTGGATCAGGAAAAATTCCATTAACCACTATTCCTGCCCCTCATTGCAAGAAATAAACTCGATCACCCCTCTAGTAACTGTTGCACTGGTCTCTTGAGAATTCGATCTCTAGATCTCTCACTCGATGTGTTCTCCAAGTGCCCATCGAGCTCCTTCTTATAATCTTGTTATTGAAAAATCAATGGCCTAGATTAGATCCTAATCAATGGCTTAGATCATATTGAATAGATCTCCGTCTTTTTTGGAATATTCAAACCCAATTTAATTAATGCCCTTTAATTATTTTAATTTCCTAAGTTTAGACATAAGCATCCATTAAAAATAATTAATTATTTTAATTAAACTGTCTCCAGGTGGAATTTCCCAAAATGATTTTTGGGTCTTAGAGAATGCATATGTCCTAGCCTCCCTCCAAATTATTGAGGCTAGAGAACATTCGATGCTACCATAAATAAACACCCCCTCTTAGCAAGGAATGTGCTCTAGCAATGCAACTTGCTGAAGTGTTGAAGCATCACCCAGATTCCGTATCATCTCCCTCTATGTTATAGAATCATTTATCACATTTATATAATTGATGATCTATGTATTGGTCTTGGGCAACCCTTTCCATTCAGACTTGGTCATTTTCTTAAAAAAATAATATTTTGAATTCCATACACAACTCTAACCTGTCTAAAATGCGTGCAATCAAGGGTCCACTCATATCTGACCCATGTATACACTTTAAAATATTAAAAAATATAAAACTACCTATAATTTGGGCAGGGTTTAAGGGTTTTACCTGAAGCCCACCTTCAGCAGCCCGTGGTCAAACTGTTTCCCAACTGAAAAAGATAATTTGAGGATGTATAAATACACCTCATGGGAAGGCTTTAGGGAGGAGAGAGAAAGGTATTGATACTATAGCCTGTTATAGCCAATATAAATTTTGATTTATCCTTATGCCTCCCGCACTTCCCAGGTTCAGGAAACCCTTGTTTCCTTCTTTGAGATGTTCACCTCCTTTATGTGACATCCTTGTGCACCTTTTATGGAAGAATATTGTTGAGGCCTGGGCTGGACGGATCCAGAGGACGGTTTCACTTGGAGTCGTGGCTAATTTCAGGTGATATTTCTCCACATCTTTTACATACATCAATAAAGAAGATCTATCTTGTTCCTTATGTTGTGATATTATATGCTTTTTATACATGTTAATGATCTCGTTATTATTAATTTCATGTTATATTTTATAAGATTATATGATCTAACCTACCGACACTTAGGATATATATGTTGTACAACTATTCTATGTGATTTTTCTTGAGTGAGTTACAGGTCTTGAAGCACATGGAGAAGCAAAGGGTTTGCACCCTGTGATAATGACCTCAAACGTAGGACATACGGATAAGGTCATCCCTTCCAAGTTTACTAGTTTAACCATTAGGACCTCTAGTTTGATTGCTTCTTATTGTTTTATGCCTTCTGCTCTATTAGGCCCCTCAACCCAGACCTTAGGGTATTTTTTTCCCATAACACTCCGCGCTGTTGATTTATAACATCACATCCCACCAACTACTGCACAAATGTTGCATATGTGTTGCTGCTAACCCTGCATGTTGCTACCAACTGCATCTTCACTGCAGCTCTGTTGTTCTTGCAACAAAAAAACATCCAAAATAATGAAACAACTGTGTTCAGTATGATGCATCTAGAACTGGAGTTATAATTACTGTTAGTCTCTGTGCTAACCTTCTGAAGACTCTGCCCTACTACTGACTCTGCATTGTGCCAACTACACTACTTCCAACTCTACTCTGCGCTCCTCAGTCTCTAGTGCTCCTAGCCACTACAACTGTTACTCTAGCACTCTTCTGCACCAACTGACTCTAGTCCATCCTGTTACTTATTTTATGGGCTCTCGTAGCAAGGTATTGATCCAAGAGGTGGACTCCTCAAGGATCATGCCCATTTGTAGTTCTCTGAAACTACAATACTATATCACCCCACCTCTCCCCTGGAGGTATGTGGCAAACTCCTCCTCCTCGATATCTGCTGGTGTAGCCTATTGATAATGTTTCTCTTGCTTGTCCTTCTTTCTAAGAGGACACTACGTAGCATAGTGACCAAGCTCACCACACTTGAAACATTTTATCTTCAAGACGTCCTTATTTTGCCTCTTATGCTCCTACTGCACCTTTGATGCAAGGGTTGCATTCTTCTCTTTTCCCTTGGCTTCACCCCACTACTACTATTGCCACTTATGGTGCTCTTCACCAAATCATGCCTCATCTCTTCTTATTGTAATTTTTCCCAAAATCTCTCCCAATTCAGAAATTTTTCTCTACCCAGGATGCTCTAGATGAAGACCTGCCACTCTTTGGAAACATTGTTCAAGGAAAAGCGAACACAATCTATAGAATGAGTTTCAGAACCTATAGCTATTACTTGATCTCGAGCATCCTGAAGTCGCCTGAGGAATGGATCTATGTGTTCCCTCTTCTGCATTATAGTACACTTAAGCTTCTCTTCTAAGTACATATTCCGCTGGTCGTAAGAGCCCTAGTACAACGTGGCCAATGCATCCCACATTTATTTGGTTGTGCCTTTGCCATATATTTGAGAAACAATTTGATCTAGAACTCCATTGAGTTTTAATCTCTTGGCCTTCGACATATCCTTCTTGTAAGCTTTCAATGGATCTGGATCTACAGGGACAACTACCACATTATTTATGAAGGCTTTAAGATTGTGCTCATCCAGAAGGAAGGAGATCCTTCCCTTCTATATCACATAGTTGGAAGCATCTTCCAACTGATCCTGATCTCTCATCCATTGTTGCCATGTCGCCAAATATATCTTTAACTTATCTCTATCTCCTCTGCATAGCTGCTGACTAGCTCTATGCACTCCCTGGTCATGTAAGTAGATCTGCTCCCGGTTACTGCTACTCTATAGTGAGAAATCAAATTCCCTGGCTTGGAATTCCCCGAGGAATAAATTACCTCATTGTGCTCCTTCTTCCCTTTTCTGACACTTTTCTACACTAGCAATCTAATGTAGAAAATATGCGTACCAACTGAAGAACTTAATTACTTTGATACCTCTGCCATTGGAAAATCTCGATCTAGAAAATGTTACTCTCTATCGACTCACTCAGAGAGAATTTTTTCCTTGAAAATATTTCCCTCCTGGCACTGAACTGTGAAACCCCTCTATGGTTTCAATTTTCTGCCTACCCAAATCTTCGAGCTCCCTCTTCTGCTCAGCACTGGCCTCTTCTTGCTTCACCTACACAATGATACCATGTGAAAAATCCTAAAACTGGAATCCTATTGCAACAATTGGAAAATATTCACCTAATTGTTAATTTTAACTTAAAAATTTATTTGTAGTTTTCTACGAAAAATACTGAATACATCACACTGCAACCTACACAAATACAAAATACTGTGAAAACAAATATACAATGCAGGAAAGAAATAAGCACACAATCGACACTGTTATTTTTAGACAATGTCCCTGGCAAAACCCAATGCGGGAAGACCGATGCATGAACTGAGGGTTTGTATTATTATGCAGTAGTTTCTGAATACAAATGTTATGAAACCAACTCAAAAAATAGAAGAAAAGATAGATCAACGCCTTATAAATCAACCTCTTCGAGGGGGAAACATCCTTTACATTACGTAAATGAAAAATTCTTGGATTATACAAATGACAAAGCCTCCTTTATATATATAGGATTCCATGGGGTCACAATATAATCTTAGCCGACCTAACAATAATAATGTAAGGGCACGACAATAACAATAATGGGAATTTATGTGGCACAATAATAATAATATGGGGACTACAAGGGTACAACAATAACAATAAGGTGGCTACACTAATAATAATAAGGGACTATACTAGTAATATAGGGATTTGACATGCCCCTCTCATTCAAAAAAGTGTTGTCCTCAATGCTTGAGTAGTTCTGGATGCTTCTGTATAAAATTTCCATCCTCCCATGTGGAATCTTCAAAGGGTAAGTTCTTCCACTTGATGAGATACTCTGAAATTGATCTATTTTTTAGTTGTCGAGTTCTTGTTTCCGTGACTCCTTCAGGTTCCAATATGGTTTTTCTTTCCTCATCAAGTTCTACCAATATTGTTTGAACTAGAAGTTTGTCACCTATAACCTTCTTTAAGCATGAAACATGGAAAACTGTGTGCACTCAGGAAGATGCAGGAAGCTCCAATTTGTAAGCCATTGTACCAATATTTTGCAACAGCTTGTAAGGACCATAGTAATTTGGCGATAATTTATTATCCTTCTTAGCTTGCTTGAGGGACATTTGTTTGTATGGTTGTAGTCGTAAAAATACCCAGTCTCCTACATCAAAACTTCTCTCGCTACGATGTTGATCTGCCTGTTGTTTCATTCGATTATGTGCCAAATTTAGGTTAACCTTTAAGAGTTGGAGAACTTGTTTATGATGCTCAATGTTATCTTCCACTGCTTGAACCTTATAATTTTCTCTCAAATATGATGTGATGGATGGTGGATGATATCCATAAAGTGATATAAATGGGGTAATTTTTTCTGCAATGTGGAAAGAAGTGTTATACCACCATTAAACAAGAGGTAACCACTTGACCCATTGTGTTTTTTTATCAAATACAAATCAACAAAGATATCCTTCCAAACGTTTGTTCACTATATTAGCTTTCCCATCAGATTTAGGATGATAATATGAGCTATGAGCTAGTTGAGTACCTAAACAAGAAAATAATTTCATCCAAAAATTTCCAGTGAAAATGGGATCTCTGTCGCTTACAATAATATTTGGGTTTCCATGTAGCTTTTGAATTGTCTCCATAAATGCAGTCGCAACTTTACTCGCTTTAAATGGATGAGATAATGCACAAAAGTGTGCATACTTGGTAAGTCTATCAACTACCACCATGATGACACTCTTTCCTTTAGAATTAGGTAAACCTGTGATAAAATCCACTGAAAACTCCTCCCAATGTTGACTTGGAGTGGATAAAGGTTGTGGTAGACCTGAGCTCTTAATTGTCTCAAATTTAATTTGCTGGAAAACCAAACATTCCGCCACAAAATTTTGAATATCAGATTTAAGGCCATCCCAAAAAAATTATTTCTTCACCTCGTGGTAAGTTTTTAAAAATCTCGATTGTCCTCCTAAGGGAGAGGTGTGCAATTCCAAAAAAATATTTTGTTTTAGTTGGGAATTCTTACAAAGATATAAGTGATATTTGTACCATAAGGAATCATTTTTCCAAATAAATGTATCATATGTATAAAGATCTTGCTGCAACTTTTGAATGAGTGTCCGCACTTCTTCTTCATTCTTCCATTCCTCCCTTGCTTTGGTTATTCAGTCTGGTTGGATAATAGAAATGGCACAAAGAAATGCTTCCACATCCTCATCCTTCCTTGAGAGTTCATTTGCAACAACATTTGGCTTCCGTTTTTTTTAGATGATTTCAAAGTCATAACCCAACATATTTGTGGCCCATTTTTTCTTCTCTTCTAAAGAGAGTCTTTGTTCCAAAAATTATTTAAGACTATCATGATCAGTTTTTACCTTGAAGTGTCTTCCGATTAGGTAAGGTCACCATTTCTTTAATGCATGTATTATTGCCAACATTTCCTTCTCATAAATAGGTTTCTGTAAATACTTTCCTTTGATTGGACGACTCTCAAAATAAATGGGTCTTCTTTCTTGCATTAAAAAAACGCCAATTCCCTTTCATGAAGCATCACATTCCACAATAAAGGATTTTGTGAAGTCTAGCATAGTTAAGACCGATGCTTGGAACAATTCCTCTTTAAGAAGTTCAAAGGCCTTAGTTGCTTCAGGAGTCCATGAAAATGCATATTCTTTCTATAATGTTGTTAGAGGTACTGCTCTTTGTTATCACACATAAATTTTTAATTTTGATTGATAGGATCACTCACCTAGGTTCCATTTTGTCTCAATAGGTTGGTTCATGAAATGATGAAAAATCCATGGAATAAACCTTTATCCTAAGTCTAAAATAATCCAATATTCATGTCATGTAATTCATATCAACAAAATTCCACTTTAGGTTCACATGCATGGTTTCAAATCAAGGTAATGCCTCCTATCTATTTTTTCATGGTTTCGCAGGGAATATAACTACAAAATGGCATATTTTTCTATGGAATCACCTGACCAGTCTGCAGCAAATCTGCCAGATTTATAACTGTTTTCACTGTAGAATCATGTTTTTTTGCATAAAAAAAAGGACGATAAGTTGTCAAAGTTATAATGGTTAGGGATAAAGGTGAGCTCATCTAATTCATTATCATGATCACCTGAGAATGCAAAAGCATAAATACACTCATCATTATCTTTCACTCCCTCATTTGGCATCATGTTTTCCACTTTCAAATTCTATTTTTTAAACTCATCTCAAAGTACCTCTCTGTCATCTATTGTTCGAGTCTTGCATTTAGCAGTCCACTATATATCATCTTTGAGAAGCTGACTCCCACTGCAAGAAACTTACTATTTAATTTTTCTCTCTACAGGTGTCACAATGAAGGAGACAACGTGGTTATAAGAGAGGATGCATATGAAGAAGAAAGTCAACAAGGGAGGCTATTGTGTGAGATAAGAGCCCATGGAACTCAAATTACTAAATGAAGACCCCTGTTTTGTGGAAGCATTCAGCAATGTCGGATGCCTGCAATTCTGTCAAAAACTCCAAGGATTTCATGCTCAAATATCAAAGGATTTACAGTGAAATTTACATGGATAGCTTCGAAGGTAGGGGTTTTAAATTTTACAATGTCACCTGATACCATTTCTCAGGCCACAGAGATACCAAAAGAGGGTGAAGAGTGGTTCAAAGCCACTAAATTCAAGATGCATAGTTGTGATGAGTTTGTTAAACCAGAACACATTGGAGCTGACATGGCATTTGGTATTCCAAGGAGTTATATGAAGGAGAATTATTCTAAACTACTGTTTGTGATCCAGAAGTACTTTACTTGTGAGGGGAGGTTTCATATGGTTTACCTGTACCATTTCAAGCTTCTATTACACTTCACTGGTAAGCAGTCCCTTGATCTTCCTTTCTTTTTGTTTAGGAGCTTAAGAAAGATGTCTGATAAGGTTCAAGCTATGGTTGAAGGTAGTGAGACATCAATATTTCACCATGGTTTTATTAAACTCTTAGTGCTGGAAGAATTGAGGAAATTAAACAAATATTGGGCTACTTTCATTTTTCTTAGTGTTTGTGAAGTTGATTTAGTGACACCTAAGAAAACTCCTAAGCCAAAAGCTACTCCATCAAATAAAAATGATAAAGCTCTAGCTGTGGCAGAAGGTGTAAATGAAGAAGAGTCAGAGCCTATCCTAGATCCCATGGATGTCGAAAAAGAACCCATACAAGAAGCATAAATTCCGCAACCTTCACCTACAAGAAACAAACATAAAATTATTAAGCATGGTAGGAGGAGGATAACTATAAGTAAAACAATTGGAAATGGAAATCTTGAAGACATCCTTCAAGCTATAGATATTAAGGAGACTCCAGTAGTCAAATATGAAGACATTGAAGGTGAAAAAAAGAAGAAAAAGAAATGTAAGACTGTTAAAAAAGCTTGATTTGCAGGAGAAGATGCAGGTTTCTTATTTCAGCCAAGGAAACCACTTACTAGGCTGCAGCTAGAAAAGGGTATCATGTAAAAAAAGAAGACAAAATATGTTGAAAAAGGCAAGCAACCTATCATAGAAGACATTATAGACTTGTCCCTAGCAACAGAAGAGGTCTTTGTGCAAAGGAAAGGAAAAGAGAAGATGGTGGGAAAAAATGAAGTGCAGGTATTGAAGGAACAATTAAGAGAGGCCAAAGAAGAGGTCATTGAGATCAATTTAGAATTACAGGAGGCCAAAGTAGAAAAAAAGATAATGGAATATTTCAAGGAAGAACTAAATGATTAGCTAAATCAATATGATCAATCACTAACTAATGCTAAGAAGTTGTTGAAAATAACACTTCCTTTGAGAAGGGTAATGAAAAACACCAGGAAGAGAAACTTATGGTTACAATCTAAAAGAAAGAGACTCAAAATCCAGGTCAGAGAATTAGAAGATTGAATGGAGATGATTCATTTAGAACTGAATAAAAGAGGACTTAAAATCAAAGTGATAATTGAGCGTGAGGAGATGCAACCTTCTACTACTTAAGATGAAGGTCCCAAATCTTGAAGAGTTGGCCTAAAACAATTTTGACAATTTTGGAGCATTCAAGAACCATCATTTCCAGTTTTAAAAGTGAAATTTTGAGGAAAAAATAAAATTTTGTGTTTTTCTGTCAATTAGGCAATTTCGTAGCGAAGCCCAAGCTTGAAGCCCAGATTTCGCTATGAAATATCTATAGATGACTTTTTTTTTTAAACCACAGTTTTGAGCAAAATCGAAGATGGAGAAAAGTTGTATTTAGTTCATTTTATATAACCAATACATCCAAAGCAAAGAAGAAGGCTGAAAGTTGGCATATATGGGTGAAATGGAGTTGGTACAAAACCACGCTACGAAACTGCATGTTTTACTTTGTTTTTGCAACGAGCAACATTTGGTAGTATTTTAGTGTTTTGAAGGTGTATTGAAGGTCAGCCAACCACGTGGAGGCATTAAAAGGTATCAGTGGAACACTCCAGCAAATAGTTTCTCCTCGATAAAAGTGTCATTTGTTCCAGCTCAACATAAGACAGTGACCAAATATCACTTTTATATTTTCCTTAAACGTAGGGTGATTGGTTTCTAAATCTAGTGGGTGTATTTATGTCTTGATGATGGCTAGAGCCACTCGAGCACTTCACTTTATTTGATGTAATTATCTAGTTCCACAATTAGTTAATGTAATAAATAGGAAGTAGATTCCTAATAGACTAAAGTCTAAAGTCATTACTTGTTTGTTTTATTTCTAGATATCTTGTTTATTGTTAAGTGAGGTGTCAAAACAAATGGTTCAATTATCTAGCCAAGTGGGCAGATCCTATGTAAATGAATAAAGCCTATTGATAGGCAGTACTTTGAAGAATACAGGGTTGGAGAATGTTACTTGACACTACGACTTTGTAAATTTTTTGAAGATCATTAATATATAATGACTATGTTTTTCTTCTTCACCTGTGATTCTTTTGGTGTTTCAATGAGATTTTGTCTTATGTGTCTTAATATTTTTCTTTCAATATCTTGATGTTTAATTACTCAAAATTTGTGTTTCTCATGCTCTAAATTACTTTGAACATTAAACTATTGAGTAATTATGTGTGTGTATTGTCCTGTCATTGAAACATTACAAGCCTCAACTTCCACAAGGAGAGCCATTGTCATTGAATTTCCTAACACTGACTCCATAATCCCAATGGTAGTGAACCCTACACATTTTTCACCTGCAATAAATCACATCCAAGATAATATCACAAAGTTATACATCTAATTAAATCATAATTGAAATATCATAATTAAATTGAGAGAGCCCTCTGAGGATGAAGAGGGTAATTTTCAGTCAAAAGCTGGTTTGAAGTAGTTACTCTAGGTTGTCTGGTGGAGCAACCCATCTGTACAAATTTAGAGATAAAACTATTCTCATACAATTCTTAACAAAATTGCATTAATACCGTGTTAACCCGAGAAAACCTTGCAACTACTTTATGGTTGTGGGGAATTTCCATTCCTTAATGGATTTAATTTTTTTAGGGTCTACCTTAACACTCTCCTGAGATACAATATGACCCAGATATTCCACCTCTTGTACTCCAAAGAAACAGTTGGAGGTTTTTTCATATAATTGTTTCTTCTCCAATAGTTTGAGCACCATGTCAACATGTTGAACATGATCCTTCCAAGACCTGTTGTAGATTAGTATATCATCAAAAAATACTAACACAATTTTTCTAAGGAATGGTTTAAAAATTGAACTCATCAACCCTTGAAATGTAGAAGGTGCATTGGCAAGACCAAAAGGCATGACCAAAAATTCATAATGACCCTCATGAGTTTGAAATTTTGTTTTAAGAATGTCTTCAGTCTTCATTCTAATTTGATGATATCTTGAATGAAGATCCAACTTGGTGAAATAAATTGCTCCATGTAATTCATCCAATAATTCATCAATCACGGGAATGGGAAATGTATCTTTAATAGTGAGTTTATTGAGCTCCCTATAATCTAGACACATTTGCCATGATCCATCCTTCTTGTTCCCCAATACTACCAGAGCAGAGAAATGACTTTGACTAGGTTGAATTATACCAGCCTTCAACATTTCTGCAATCATACATTCGATTTCACTCTTTTGGACATAAGGATATCTGTAAGGCTTGATGTTTGGAGGAACACTTCCTGGAATCAAATGAATATCATGATCATGACCAAGAATAGGTGGGAGTACTTTGGGAGTTTCAAATACCTCGGAATGGTTGTCCAAGACTTTTTGGAGATATGGAGAAACAAATGATTTTGATGTTGGAACTTCTAGTGAGCATAATTGTGCAATCACGCCGCTTTGTTATTTATTCAGAAGATCTTTCATGAAATTAGAGCTTATTATTTTTCCTAGATTCCCTGTGATACCTTGTAATTCAACTTCCCTTCCTTTCAAAAAAAATTTCAAGAAAAGTTCTTGAAAATTAAAATCTACCGTCCTTAAAGATTGTAACCATTGTACTCCTAGTACAACATCAACACCACCCATTGGAATGGAAAGCATTAGACTATTCAATACAGATTCCCCCATGGTTAGCTTTTATATTATGGCACTTTCCATAGAAATTTATAGTTCCTCCATTTATAACCATCACTTGATACTCTGGTGTTGGGTATAGGAAGAAATTCAATTCCTTGGCTACCTTACAATGAATAAAATTACGGGTACTACTCGAATCAATCAACACTATTACATTTTTCTTCTTGATATGTACTTCTATCTTGAGAGTTTGAGGAGTGGTAATTCCTGCCAATGCATTACAGGATATGGTTGGATTAATTTCTTCTTCCTCTAGGGTTGGTTCATGGTGCATATACTCTTCTTTTGAAGTTATTGTTCCTTTTTTTCCTCCTCTTCACAATCTATGTAAAATAATTTCTTCTCACCACACTTATGACCTTTAGTGTATTTTATATCACAATTGTAGCAAATACCTTTTGCTCTTTTTTCTTCCAATTATTGTGGTGTTAACCTTGTAGGTTGTGGAAGTCTAGGAGTAGCAACACTTCCATCTTTATAGTTGTGAGTGGTATGATTCCTTGTCACCATAATGTTGTTTTCAATTTTTCTTGCCAACTTGAATTCCTTCTCCAATGAATCATGTTCCCAAAGGCGAACCTCATGTTGGATGTTATCCTTTAAAGTTACTATGAAGACATCAATCTTGTGTTCCTCTATAATATCAGTTACCCTTATATTCAATTTTTAGAAGTCCTCAATGTGCTCCACCATTGAACCCTTTTGTTTGAGATTTATAAATTGGATAAAGAAGGTGTTGCTCTTTGTATCCTCATAATGTGCTATCATTTCATCCATAAAAATTGACCACGTGACAATATTTTTACGAGAGAAAAGCCATCGATACCATAAAATTTTTATTTATTTCTAAATATAAAGTTGCAATGTGTACCTTTTATGTGATTTGCACATTATGGAGTTCAAAGCATAACTCCATCTGTAGTATCCATGTTACAAGATCCTTGCCATCAAACTTCCTCATATCGATCTTTTGAATATGGTAGGTATTCAATACAACATTAGAGTCTATGAAATCATGATTAAAATTCATTTTGTTCTCATCATGAGTTTCCTCTACTACCTTTTCGCCATTAGGACGATTTTCTTGTAGCAACTTTGCCAAACCTTCCTTCAAATCTTCCATGCATTTTTTCAAATCTTCCATGTTGCCTTCTATACCATTGATCTTAGATTGCATGCCATTCTTCAAACCATCCATTCCATTCTTCAAACCATCCATCTTAGCTTCCATGCCATTCAACTTAGCTTCCATGCCTTTCTTCAAACCATCCATTTTAGCTTCCATTTCTTTTTTGGTTACTTTTTGTGAGAGAAAAATTTATTGCAATTGGTCTTGTAATTTTGAGATATCATGTTACACTTATTCATCTTCATGCATCATAGTAGAGCTTTCTAAGGGCTTAACTGGTGTGGAATTATTTTTGGGAGGCATTATAGAACAAAACATTTCTATCTATGTTTCAATATGGAATCACTTCAAACTGATTTTCAAACAAAAGTTATGCAATTTAAAAAAAAAAAAATACACACCTTTTTCTTGCTTTTGAGAATATCGATATTGAAACTAATGTATCTCTGTGATTTTAGATCCCCAATATTTGTGCTTCAGTCTCGCAGTTGCCCTCTGATTCTTCTTTCCAATTCCATAGGTTAGACCTGATTTGGATTCTTCAAGACAAATTTATGTCCAATCTCCCAAAATGAACTAGTTATGGATTGGTTCAGTAGAGTGAAATTGTACAACATGCCACGTGTAAATTTTTCGTCCTTCAGCTCTGAAATAGACATAATAGAAACTACATGCCATGCAATTTCAACCAATTTTTATAGAATTCAAATCCAATGTCTGAAATGAAATTTATGACGATTTTCCCTCGTCCACCTATTTGAGATGAAAATCTCGAGCATGAAAAAGCCCTAACTCCCTCAGATCATATGTCTGAAAATATATCGAACCAAGGTTTTGAATTTTTTACATGACGTTCTTCAGGATTTTGGCTCAAATGTGTTTTTTTTGTAGCATCTGAAACTTCGTAGAAAAAATATTATAGTGAAAATTCCATGATGTCTTGTTTACAGTAGCAAAACCCTAGAATCCAAAGCTCTGATACCAAATGTTATGAAACCAACTCACAAAATAGAAGAAAAGATAGATCAACACTTTATAAATCAGACTCTTCGAGGGGTAAACCTCCTTTACATTACATAAATGAACAATTCTTGGATGATACAAATGAAAAAAAACCTCCTTCCTATATATAGGAGTCCATGGGGTCATAATACAATCCTATCCGACCTAACAATAATAATGTAAGGGCACAATAATAACAATAGTGAGATTTTACGGGGCACAATAATAAAAATATGGGGACTACAGGGATACAAAAATAACAATAAGGGGGATACAGTAACAACAATAAGGGAATATACTAGTAACATAGGGACCTAACAAAAAATATTTGGATTCCTTACTGGCTATTTGATAAAAAAGAATATAACTGGCAGAAATGAAGTGAGAATTAACCTCACACTATCACTGGCGATTCGACACTAATCCAACCTCTGAATGGCTAGCCCCAAGCTGCCTCTATGTAGTCATTATGATGCCTCTACGTCACAACTCGTAGGGACTCCATCACTCCTCTGGCCGATTGATTTTCCAGCTGGATTCTTAGATATTTGGCCCTCCGGTCTCACACCTCGACTCCCGGCACTGGATCTAGACTTATCCTTAGCAAAACCACAGAACTCCTCTTAAGCACTGCACTGCCTCAACGTGGCTCTATGCTGCCCAAAATGGCTCTATGTTTCCTCTCTGGATCTCACTCTACCTTCTCTGCTCTGTATTCACCATATCAGGAAAACTTCCACTGACCACTATCCTTGCCCCTCACTACAAGAAATCAACACGATCACTCCTCTGGAAACTGCTAGACTTCTCTCTTGAGAATTCGATCTCTAGATCCCTCACTCAATGTGTTCTCTAAGTTCTCATCGAGCTCCTTCCTATAATATTCTCATTGAACAATGAACGACCTAGATTAGATCATAGTCAATGGATTAGATCATATTGAATCGATCTCCTTATTTTTCTAGAAGATACACACCCAGTTTAATTAATACCCTTTAATTAATTTAATTTCCTAAGTTTAGACTTAGGCATCCATTAAAAATAATTATTTATTTCAATTAAAATGTCTCTGGGTGGAATTTCCCAAAACAATTTCCAGGTCTTCGAGAATGCATATGTCCTGGCCTCCCTGCAAATTCTCGAGTCCAGAGCACATCCAATGGTACCATAAATAAAAATTTCATTGGTACATTTGACCCACGGGCCATCAATTTTTCATATTTGAAGAACTTGCTTCTATTGGAAATATCCACATAAATATACTTTCATTTCCCATTGGAACCACATCAATTTGACATCATATAAAAAATATTATTCTCAAATTAATCACTATATGTCCTAACAACAAAACTATTAGAACTCTACCTCCCTGACTGATTATTATAATTTTTGACATAAAGCATTTATAAAACCTATTTTTATTGGACATAACCATGTGAATCTAATTTCATCTCCCACTATAATTGAATATCAAATGAAAAAAAATGTACCAAAAAGAGTCATTGTTGATTTAAGCTAGAAATTAAAAATAACAGTGTTCTGTAGGCTATTCTTTATCAAATTTGACATATCATTTGATGGCATCCAAAAATCCTTTTTATACTTGAGGTAATCTTGTGAATTAATTTTGAGTTGGATTTTCAATCGCTTCAATCATATGCCAACAAAAAAATTATTGGGTAATCTAGGCTAGTCACCACTCCTCATTAGTTTAACAGATTATTTTTTCAGTGTTTATCTTTCCTTGGATTCATTTTATGTGCACCAATTTTTTTTTATGTATTTATTGGAGGTGAAAATCACGATCACCTAGGGGTGGAAGGAGGGGGAGAGGTTTTGTAAACCCTGATGAAAAATCGAATACAAGGTATGCATAGCTTTTGGGATCTATGACCAATAACTAGGCCAAATTGAATGGCCTGATGAAAGGCTTTTTGTTGGAAATAGATCTTCAAGTAACTAATATAACCATCCTTGGAGACTCAGTTATTGTGATTCAAAATCTCCTCAAAGGTACTTGGCTAAGAGATAGTTGTCTGGAAAATATTATGAAGATAATTAGAACTGATCCAGGTGGATATTGGTGGCAACCCGCCTATTCCACTTAGGCCCCCACCATTGTTTCTTTTAGCTTTTTAGTTTCCCTAATTGTAGCATAATTTACTATTTTTGGCAGTTTTTTGGGTCCTGAACTTCCAAAGTCCTTTTGAGGCCCTAAGAGACATTTTTTGGGAAAATCAAGACTAACATGGGTGATTGAATGATGTTTGTCACTTGAAAGTTATAGTCGTCAAACAGATATTTCTAACGAGTTATTGTGCATGTCAAACAAAGTTCATATGCCAGAGTTATGTCCCCGAGAAGTTTATGTACCAATTTACCCAAACAGGGCCCATAGTTTTGGCACTTCATTTCCTAGGGTTAGGTTTTTGGATGTTTAGGGTTTTCCATTATTTATCAATAATAAATAGGCCTTCAAGCCTCATTGTAACATAGTTTAGAGGCATGTAGCCGCCACATCTCTTCTCAGAGATAAGCTACCATCGCCCTAGCTGGTTTATTTCCATTCTGTATGTAAGCATATTTCAGTTATTTGATATTAATGAAATGAAGTTTTATTTCTACTACATCTTTGTGTTTATGTTTATTTATATATTTTATTGTATTCCTGCATAAATCGAGATCAATGGTATTAAAGAGGTCTTCCCTTTCTTGATCATTCTTTGCATGTCCCCAACGAGGTGGGGCCACAAGGAGTTAAGGCTCGATTTGGTTGAACTTTTGCAAGATCAACCTTTCAAACTCCGATGGCCACCCATGGGGGAAGAAAATAAAGGCGAGGGATCAGGAGATTCTATCAAAATATTTCCCATATCCTTCAACGGCTTCCCACGAGTGGCACATCTGCATCCAACAGCCATTATGGAGGCACCACTCCTTTCAAGGTACAAGTAAAATTCAAAATTCCTATGTTTGAAGGCAAGATATATGTAGACGCCATAGATAGATGGTTGAATTTTCTGGAAGGGTATTTCTTGGTCTATGATTTCACCAATCAAGAAAAGATTACTTTTTCACTCCTCAAAGCCCCCCCCCTTGTCAAATAATAGTGGTAAACCTACTACGAGCAAAAGGATGAAAGGGAACCCCCTCTGTTCTCAACCACACCCACTTGGAATTCATTCAGATACAACATCAAGGAACAATATTACCCCATGGGGAGCTATGAGGACAAGTACACTCAATGGACCACATTGTGGTAGCAAAGGGATGAAGATGTGCATGAGCTGACAAATTTGTTCCGTACCCTATGCACAAAGTTGGGTATTAAAGTTTCGAAGAAAAATTTGGTGCTCAATTACCACAGCCGTTTGTATCAATACATTCAGGAGGAAATGGAGTTCCTTGACATTACCTCGCTTGGCATGACATATCGATATGCGCCAAGATAAAGCATAAATTTAAGAAGAAGAAGTGAGACTTTGGATCCGTGAATTTGAATCCAGGGAAAGACGCCCTCGAACTTTATAACAAGGGGAAAGCGAGGCGACTCAAAATAACAACACAAAGCCAAAGAAGGACATGGGGAAGTGGTGTGAATTTTATAACAACTCCAGTCACAACACAAGCAAGTATTGGGCCAAATAGTAGTTGGTGGATGAGCTGAAGGCATCCAAATCAAATGCATGTTTTGATTCTGATTCAGAACCAAACAAGGGGAATGAAAAAGGGAAACAGATCATTGATACAGAACCCAATGTCACTGTTTCCAACACCAAGCTCCAGAGGGAGGAGCCCAAGGATCTATAGGAGGGGGAGCACCTCTTCCATTCCCAAATGTGGGTGAAGGGTTCTCCACTATAATTCCTTGTCAATAGAAAAAGCCAAAATAACCTCATTTCAGTAGAGGTTGTGAAGTGGCTCGAACTACCGATGACAACACACCTGCAACCATATACCATTAGGTGGCTTCACCAAGGAAGATATCTTTGCGTCAGCCAAAATTTCCACCTTCTGTACAACATGAAGCCCTTCATGAACGAGGTACTATGTGATATTCCTCCTGTTGATGTGACTGATGCATTATTATTAGGCCAACCATACTTATGGAAGCGACATAATGTGTATGAGTCTAGGCCTCGTTCTGTTATTATTAATTTGGGAAATAATTTGTACATGATACCAGAGGTAGTACCGCCTTCTGCCATCTCTTTAAGTAATGCAAAGAAATGCAATAATATTATTTCCTACACCAGGAAATTTGTTTTATTTACAATTTTCCCATGGGGCAAGAAGAATATTGTGGTCACGACCTCTAAACAGGGCTCCCCTACACGGAAACATCTTATGGACAAAGTCATGGAGGAATACAAGGACATTTTCTCCTCACCCACAGGGGTTCCTCTACACTGTCAGGTCAAGCACTCCATTGATCTGACCCCAGGTGCGCCGTTGCTTTATGGGCAGACCTATCGACATTTTGTTCTCAAGAATGATGAAATCAAGAGGCAAATCCAAGAGCTGTTGCAAAAAGGGCACATCAGGCCAAGCTCCTCACATGTACAGATAAAGCAACCAGATTTATTGAACACATCTAGCACATATACCAGTAGGTCCACGAAATCTTGGAGAAATCCAGTGCCAAATACAAGCACTGACATGATCAACATCGGGTGCCACACAAGTTCCAGGTGGGCGACAAAGTTTGGTTGCATTTTCATAAATAATGCATAACTGGATCTCATCGGAAGCTCATACCACTATGCTTGGTCCTTACACCATTACTAAGGCTATGGGAGACAATGCATTTGAGCTTAACATTCCCCCATTCCTTGGTTGGCATCCACTGTTCAATGTGGATAACCTTCAACCATACTTTCCACCATTACTGAGCACATCCGACATTACAGAACAAATCACACCAACACTCATCAAGGCATGGTATATTCATTCTTGCTATCAAGAGCAGCGAGACTAGGAACAAGTTGTACGAGTCGATAATTTGTGGTGAAGTAGGAGTGAACATCTAGAAGGGCTTTACATAAAATTTAGAAAGTAACCATGGAATTGGGAGACTGAATTGTGGCAATCTGGATATTGTGACGCAGATAAAGTGAAAAATCAATGCTATGTGAGTGGAATTACCTGTACTCAATTTGAGGTTAAATAACTATATGATGTCAATTGTCCAAGTGCAGGCAAAAAATAAATCCGTCAAAGAAAAGCTAGCCAAGAAATATGATGAATTAGAATATTTGTGTAGTTAAATCTCGTACCTCTAATACCAAATCCACCTCTTGCAAGAATGCCTCAATGAGAATGAATACATAGCTCGAACACCTATTCAACAACTCTTGGACCTGAGCAGGCCTACCATATGAGAGGAATTCAAATGCATCTAAAATACTTTTCCATGTAACTTTTACTTTTTATTCGGCAGATTTTGTCTTATCTATAGTTTTAGGAATGTTTTACAATTTTCTATAGTTTGGATTCTTGTTAGTATGTTATCAATAGTCCTAAGTTCTATGGACTCACAAGATGATGAATATATTGTAAATTTCCCCTGTACTTGCTATATCAGGGCATATATTTATTATAATCCTACTCATTAATATGGTAAAAAAAATCCAAACCACCTCTCTTCTTTAATGATATCATGTTTTATCGTAGATAAGTGTTATTTTTTTGCAAGTGTCAAAAGGTTCAAGATGGTCAAACCATGAAAAAGTAATTTTGAATAGTAATTTTTTATGAATAAGGTGATGTCATCTAAACATGCAAACCATGAAAATATGATATAATGTGAAGTTGAATGAATCTTGTTCAAAGTTCCAAAGAACTTTCTATAAGAGTACTCCAAATACTGACCACAACCTTTAATAGGACTTTTCAATTGGATAAAGATCAAGACAAATGAAAAATTGATGTAAGACAAATGAAAATTCAAGTTTGATTGCCACATACACAATAGACCACATATTCTCTATTGTTGCAAAATCATGGTATGCAAATAAATTTTCTTTCTTTTTTTCAAACATAATGAACTTTCCTTTATTTTCTTAGAATTTAATAAGCATATTATTGGTATAAACATTGCTACAACCCACTTTCTATTCCATCTACTCTTAACCCACTCAATAAATTAACTCAACCTATTTACATTTCCAAGTTACTTATATATTGTATTTTATTCAAATGAAAAGAAATGACACAATTGATGGTGAGAATTTTTTTCAATGCTATTAGAGCATATAATTCTTGAAAACGAGCCTTTGGTGATCAATTTTCAACAGTAAATAAATAAATAAATAAATTTCTTTTTGGTTTCAATTGTTGAGTAAATATTTATAGGAGATGGTATTAATCTATCGCAAACTTTGTTGCTTCATGTCAATTATGGATATTATTATTTTTATCTTCTATAACAAACTATTATTTGATAGGTCCCTATATTACTAGTATAGTCCCTTATTGTTGTTAGTGTAACCCCCTTATTGTTATTATTGTACCCCTGTAACCCCCATATTGTTATTATTGTGCCCTTAAATTATTGTTGTTAGGTCGGCTAGGATTACATTGTGGCCCACTAGGATTACATTATGGCCCCATGGACTCCTATATATAGAAAGGAGGTTTTGTAATTTGTATCATCCAAGAATTTTTCATTCATGTAATGTATTGCAAGTTCCCCCCTCGAAGTGGCTTATTTCTAAGGCGTTGATATCTCTTTTCTTCTATTTTTGGAGCTGGTTTCACAACATTTGGTATCCGAGCTTTGGATTCTAGGGTTTAGCTGCTCCAAATAGGTCATCGTGGAATTTTCGCTATAACTTTTTTTCTACGAAGTTTCCGAAGCTGAAAGTTTTAGGGTGCGAAGCTGAAATCCTGAGAAACATCGTCAAAACATTTCAGAGCTTGATTCGAAATATATTCGGAGATATGATCTATGGAAGTTAGGTCTTTTTTCAAGCTCCTAAACAGGTCATCGTGGAATTTGCGCTATAAATTTTTTTTCTACGAAGGTTCAGAATCTGAAATTTTTAGAGTATCAATCTGAAATCCTGAGGAAAATCTTCAAAAAATTTCAAAGCTTGGTTCGCAATATTTTCGGAGATATGATCTATGGAAGGTAGTGCTTTTTCAGGCTCCAGAATTTCATCTCAAAGAGGTGATCATGGGAAGATATTCATAACTCTCTCTCTGAGCATCAGATTGAAGTGCCGTAAAAATTGGTCCCAAGTACATGGACTTTAGTTTCTTGGCTATCAATTTTAGAGCCAAAGGATGAAACAATGACACGTGGAAAGTCTTACAAGTTTGCTCTACTGAACCAATCCAAAATTGGGTCATTGTGGGAGATTGGAAATAACTTTGTCTTGAAGAATCCAAATCAGATCAGACCTATGGCATTTGAAAGAAGCTTCAGAGGGCTACTACAGGGATGAATTTAAGACATTGAAGATCCCCAATTACAGAGCTAATTCAATTTCAATATCGAGCTCCTCAAAAGCAAGTAAAAGGTTTGTATTTTTTTTTTCCCGAATTGCATAAGTCTTGTTTGAACAATCAAGTTGAATTGATTCCAAGGGAATATTGTAGAGTAGATATCAGTATTGGATTCTAAAATGGCCCCTAAAAAGAATTCAACACCCATTAAGCCTTTAGAAGGCTCTACTATGACTCATGAAGACGAAGAATGGCAAGATGACATATCAAAATTACAAGAGCAAGTGCAACAAATTTTGCTCTCGCAAAGAACAAAAAAAAATGAAATGGAAGTTTTGAAGAAAGGCGTGGAAACTAAGATGGATGGTTTGAATAAAGGCGTGGAAGCTAAGATGGATGACATGGAAGCTAAGATCGATGAAAAAATGAAAGACAACACGGAAAACATGAAGAAGGATCTAAAAGTAGACATCGAAGTTTTGGAAAAATTGATACAAGAAATGTTTCCTAATGGTGAAAAGATAGTAGAGGAAACTCATGATGAGAACAAAATAAATTTTAATCATGATTTCATAAACTCTACTGTTGGAGGGAAGAACCACCATATTCCAAAAATGGATATGAGGAAGTTTGATGGAAAGGATCCTGTAACATGGATACTACTGATGGAGAAATATTTTGATATCCATAATGTGCAAAACACACAAAAGGTACACATTGCAACTTTACATTTAGAACAAAATACATTTGTATGGTATCGATGGCTTTGCTCCCGTAAAAAAATTGTCACTTAGTCAATTTTTACAGAGGAAATGATAGCACATTATGAGGATACAAAGAGCAACACCTTCTTTAGCCAATTGATAAATCTCAAACAAAAGGGTTTAATGGGGGAGCACATTGAGGACTTCCAAAAATTGAATATAAGGGTAACTGATATTCCAAAGGAACACAGGATTGATATCTTGATAGTTACTTTAAAGGATAACATCCAACATGAAGTTCGTGTTTTGGAACCTGATTCATTGGAGAAGGCATTCAGTTTGGAAAGAAAAATTGAATGTAAAATTATGGTGACAAGGAAGCCTACCACTCACTTCTATAAAGAGAGAAGTGTTGCTACTCCTAGATTTCCACAACCTACAAGGTTGACACCACAAAAATTGAAAGAAAAAAGAGCAAAAGGGCTTTTCTACAGTTGTGATAGAAAATACACTAAAGGTCATAAGTGTGCTGAGAAGAAATTATTTTACATAGATTGTGAAGAAGAAGAAGAAAATGAACAAGAAGAGGAAATACACCAGGAACCAACCCAAGAAGCGGAAGAAATGAGTCCGACTATATCGTGTAATGCATTGGCAGGAATTACCACTCCTCAAACTCTCAAGATAGAAGGACATATCAAGAAGAAAAAGGTAATAGTGTTGATTGATTCAGGTAGTACCTATAATTTTATTCATTGTAAGGTAGCCAAGGAATTGAATTGTTTCCTATACCCAGCACCAGAATGTCAAGTGATGGTTGCAAATGGAGGAACTATAAATTTCTCTGGAAAATGCCATAATATCAAGCTAACCATGGGGGAATATGTATTGAATAGTCCAATACTTTCCATTCCTATGGGAGGTGCTGATGTTGTACTAGGAGTACAATGGTTAAAATCTTTGGGGACGGTAGCTTTTAATTTTCAAGAACTTTTCTTGAATTTTTTTTCAGAAGGAAAGGAAGTCGAATTACGGGGTATTGAAGGGAAGCCGGGAAGGATAATAAGCTCTAATGTCATGAAAAATCTTATAAAGAAAGAACAACGAGGCGTAATTGCACAATTATGCTCACTAGAAGTTCCGACATCAAAATCATCTATTTCTGCAGATCTCCAACAAGTCTTGGACAATCATTCCAAGGTGTTTGAAACTCCCAAAGGACTCCCACCTATTCGTGATCATGATCATGCTATTCATTTGATTCCAGGAAGTGTTCCTCCAAACATCACGCCTTATAGATATCCTTACTTCCAAAAGAGCGAAATTGAACGTATGATTGCAGAAATGTTAGAGGCGGGTATAATTCAACCCAGTCAAAGTTCTTTCTCTGCTCCTGTAGTATTGGTACAAAAGAAGGATGGATCATGGCGAATGTGTCCAGATTATAGGGAGCTCAATAAGCTCACCATTAAAGACAAATTTCCCATTCCTGTGATTGATGAATTATTGGATGAATTACATGGAGCAATTTATTTACCAAGTTGGATCTTCGTTCAGGATATCATCAAATTAGAATGAAGACTGAAGATATTCCAAAAACAGCATTTCGAACTCATGAGGGTCATTATGAATTTTTGGCCTTACCAATGCACCTTCTACATTTCAAGGGTTGATGAATTCCATTTTCAAACCCTTCCTTAGAAAATTTGTGCTAGTATTTTTTGATGATATACTAATCTACAGCAGGTCTTGGAAGGATCATGTTGAACATGTTGACAGGGTGCTCAAACTATTGCAGGAGAAACAATTATAGGCAAAAAAATCCAAATGTTTCTTTGGAGTACAAGAGGTGGAATATTTGGGTCATATTGTATCTCACGAGGGTGTTAAAGTAGACCCTAACAAAATTAAAGCCATTAAGGACTGGAAAGTCCCCACAACCATAAAGCAGTTGCGAGGATTTCTCGGGTTAACAGGGTATTATCGCAAGTTTGTTAAGAATTATGGGAGAATAGCAGCACCTCTAACAACATTATTGAAGAAAGATGCATTTTCATGGACTCCTGAAGCAACTAAGGCCTTTCAACATCTTAAAGAGGCAATGTGCCTAGCATTGGTCTTAGCTACGCCAGACTTCACAAAAACCTTTATTGTGGAATGTGATGCCTCAGGAAATGGAATTGGTGCAGTTTTAATGCAGGAAGGAAGACCCATTGCTTTTGAAAGTCGTCCAATCAAAGGAAAGTATTTACAGAAACCTATTTATGAGAAGGAAATGTTAGCAATACTACATGCACTAAAGAAATGGCGAACTTAGCTAATGGGAAGACACTTCAAGGTGAAAACTGATCATGATAGTCTTAAACACTTTTTGGAACAAAGACTATCGTCAGAAGAACAGCAAAAATGGGTCACAAAGATGTTGGGTTATGACTTTGAAATAATCTACAAAAAAGGAAAGCTTAATGTTGTTGCAGATGCACTCTCAAGAAAGAATGAAAAGGTGGAAGCATTTCTTTGTGCCATTTCTATTATCCAACCAGATTGGATAACCGAAGCAAGAGATGAATGGAAGAAGGAAAAAGATGTATGGACACTCATTCAAAAGTTGCAGCAATATCCTAGTACATATGATACATTTAGTTGGAAAAATGATTCCTTATGGTACAAAGATCACTTATATCTTTGTAAGAATTCCCAACTAAAACAAAAGATTCTTTTTGAATTGCACACTTCTCCTTTAGGAGGACACTCAGGATTTTTAAAAACTTACCACAGGGTGAAGAAAGAATTTTTTTGGGATGGCCTTAAATCTGATATTCAAAAGTTTGTGGCGGAATGTTTGGTTTGCCAGCAGAATAAAGTCGAGACAATTAAGACCCCGGGACTTCTACAACCTTTATCCATTCCAAGTCAACGTTGGGAGGAGATTTCAATGGATTTTATCACAGGTTTACCTAAGTCCGAAGGAAAGAGTGTCATCATGGTGGCAGTTGATAGACTTACCAAGTATGCACACTTTTGTGCATTATCTCATCCATTTAAAGCAAGTACAGTTGCTACTACATTTATGGACACAATTCAAAAGATACATGGAAACCCAAGGGTTATTGTGAGCGACAGAGATCCCATTTTTACTGGAAATTTTTGGACGGAGTTATTTTCTTGTTTGGGTACTCAATTAGCTCATAGCTCATCTTATCATACTCAATCTGATGGTCAAACTGAGATAGTAAATAAATGTTTGGAAGGATATCTTTGTTGTTTTGTATCTGATAAACAAACACAATGGGTCAAGTGGTTACCGCTCGCTGAATGGTGGTATAACACTTCCTTCCATACTGCAGCAAAAATGACCCCATTTATGGCACTTTATGGATACCATCCACCATCCATCACATCATCTTTAAGAGAAAATTCGAAGGTTCAAGCAGTGGAAGATCACATCGAGCATCAACAAGAAGTTCTCCAACTCCTAAAGGATAACCTGAATTTGGCACAAAATCGAATGAAAAAACAAGCAGATCAACATCGCAGCGAGAGAAGTTTTGATGTAGGAGACTGGGTATTTTTACGGCTACAACCATACAAACAAATGTCCCTCAAGCAAGCTAAGAATGATAATAAATTATCACCAAAGTACTATGGTCCTTACAAGCTGTTGCAAAAGATTGGTACTATGGCATACAAATTGGAGCTTCCTTCTTCTTCACGAGTGCATCCAGTTTTCCATGTTTCATGCTTAAAGAAGGTTATAGGTGAAAATATTCCAGTTCAAACAATATTGCTAGAACTTGATGAGGAAGGAAAAATCATATTTGAACCTGAAGCGGTCATGGAAATAAGAACTTGACAGCTACGGAATCGATCAATTTTAGAGTATATCATCAAGTGGAAGAACTTACCCACTGAAGATTCTACATGGGAGGGTGAAAATTTTATACAGAAGCACCCAGAGCTACTCAAGCATTGAGGACAATACTTTTTTGAAGGAGAGGGGCATGATAGGTCCCTATATTACTATTATAGTCCCTTATTGTTGTTAGTGTAACCCCCTTATTGGTATTATTGTACCCCTGTAACCCCCATATTGTTATTATTGTGCCCCTAAATTATTGTTGTTAGGTCGGCTAGGATTACATTGTGGCCCACTAGGATTACATTATGGCCCCATGGACTCCTATATATAGAAAGGAGGTTTTGTAATTTGTATCATCCAAGAATTTTTCATTCATGTAATGTATTGGAGGTTGCCCCCTCGAAGTGGCTTATTTCTAAGGCGTTGATATCTATTTTGTTCTATTTTTGGAGTTGGTTTCACAACATTATTTGCTGCAAGTTTTGCAATATTTTGCAACCACTAGAAGTTCTATAGAATGTTGTACTCTATTATCAAATTCATAATTTGTTACAAGTTTTGTAAAATGTTTCAATTTGTTACGCGATTCACAATTGCTATAGAATTTGACGTTGCAATATGTTAGAAAATGTACACAAAAGTGTGATTTTGGTAAATTAGGTGATTTTCTTTGTTCTTTTAATAAGTTTTTCAATTATTTTACAAATTCAATCTTTTGTTTACTATTATTACTTTGGATCCAATTAAACACCCCATTTACTCACATTTAAATCAACATATTAGTCTAGCTATATAATCATGATTTCATGCCTCTTTAAATGGTTTTTCTCTAGTTCATTTCCTTCATTTATCTTTTAGCCCTCATGGAAACCTTGATAAATAGTCTAATGTTATTTTATACAACTTTACATATTTTCCATGCATTTTTGGTGATAATTATAATCTCAAAGGAGGTATTCATTCACTAAAAGCAATGAGTTATTGGAAGAAAATGTGTAAATATTTATTAAAAAGATGGTTGCTTGAGCTCGAGTTGAATAGTGTGAAAAATAGAGTGTGGGCACATGGAAAATAATTTTAAAAAAAAGTTTGAATAAGCCTTATCTGGAAACCAGTCTTCGGGTAGACAATGTTTAAAAACTAATAATAATAAATTATGTCTTATTTTATAAAGTTTAACAGTATGTTACATGTTTTGTAGTTTCTACAAACTGCTATATGTTTTACAATCTACTACAAGTTATGCAGTTTTCTACAATATGTTATAGTTTCTATACTTTTATACAAGAGTTGGGGAACCTTGTCACCATTTATAAAAATTTGTAGCTTGCCAAAAGTTCTCTGAAACTTTTCTAAATTATTTGCAAAGAGACCCACAATATCTTTAGTATGGAGTATGGAGTATGGAGGAGACGTTGATCTCCATTTTGAAATCATTTTAACTGCTAATTAGCCTTCTCCTATGAATTTTTCATCACTCTTTCAATGAAATAACCTTCCATTACCATATTATAGAACATTTAACAATATTTATTTGATGAAGAGAAATTAAGGTAAAAAAGATAATTTGTGATATTTTCTTGATTTTTGGTCACTTGGAAGTACCAAAGTTATTAGGAGGATATCTAATAGTACGTGCTTCAAATTCTCAAGGTTTGTAAATTTGTCATATAACCTTTAACATAGCACCATGAAAACCATAACGAGTAGGTTGAAGATGTTCTGAATATCATACACTTACTTTATCAACTACTACCCATTTGGCGACAATGATTGGTTGAAAAAGATTGCTATAGTTATCTCATAAATAAATCATAAATTAGAGTAAAATTATATTATTTGGAATTAAATTCCAATTACTATTGATATGTTATGAAATAATATTAGTTGTGATTATATACCAACATGGTTTGAGAATGTAAATACATTTGCATGTATATTTTATTTATGTAATGTAGTTCTATTAAGTTGAGATTATTTCGAACTAATGTTGAACTAAATCCTCTTTCATGGAGGGACCCTCCTCGTAACAATTTGACTGCTAAAGTTTATGGAGATTTACATACTCTACTACCCTCTAGACTTGGACCTATGACCTCTTACATAGAAACACATGTTCTTAACCATTAAAATCGATAGTTATAACTTAATTAAGATTATTAAAGTTTTGGCACCTTTTTATACGCTCAAGTTTCGATAATTTAAAACTATAAAAATAAAAACAATAAATTTGGCGGTGGAAAATTTAATCATACTATAGTTATTTTTGTTTATAGGAAAGTTGTATAACAATCACATATCCAAATTTTCAAGTTGTTTACTTACAAAATCTATTGACCTTTTTCTTTGTAAACTTGGCAAGACTACCTCTTCAACATGTCCAATATATCACCCCGATTAGGGCGGGGAATTGAACCGATGACTTCACATCAAGGAGTGCCTTAACATAGCACCCAATTAACGTCTATCCAAGACCCCGTGTATACAAAATATATTTACCTTATTTTAATTAATTTATTGAAATGATATGTTGTATTTATGTGTTAGTTGCATTTATTTGTCTCAATTTTATTAAAGGTGCTTCTAAATATTTTTGTTGTGCCCCTAAATTATATTATTTTTCATGGAATGAAGAGATACTAAATAGGGGATGAAAATGTTAATCCTTAAGATATGAATTCATTATAACAATATAAGTGTAGTGTCTATAGAGGTCCAAAACAAATTCAAAATGTATGCAAGGAGTAATAATTAAAATAAGATTATGTTTCATCTCGAGGACGGAGAGTTTGATAAGAGAGAAGACCTAGCCGTCGACTCTGTTGCTATTTTCCTGTGTTCGGGGCCGCTGGCCAGCCTCAGCCAGTGCTGTGGAAGGCTTGGCTGTGAATTCCATTGGTGAGAGGGGTCTCCGGAGCTCCGTGGTGTTCGGTCTAGCTCCTGGCTACGAGCGTGGTGCTTAGTGGAGTTTCTGAGCCTTGGTCTTTATTCATGGTATTATCCTTCTTCCTGTGATTTTGGATTTCGAAGGGGTCCTTCCTTCTACATGTTGATGACTACGTCTCAAATGGTTTTCTTCGTGGGAGGACTCTGAGCTCGTTTTCTGTTGATTCAGTGCTTGGCCTCGTGGCTGCAATGGAGACTCTGGGCGATGCCCAGGTCCCCCCCACTCCGCCTCCCCCTCCTGATGCGGAAGCCTTCCTTAAGCTTCTCGCCTCCCTGCCGAAGAAGAAAGCCTCTGAGGCTTCAAAGTTTGTCAAAAGATTGGAAGATATCCCTGAAATCTCGCTCCCGCCTGAGGGTCTGATCAAGGTTTCCCTCTTGTTAGCTAATTGTGCCTTGGTTGGCCAGTTCACAGGACTCTGGCCCTCTCCTAAAGCCACGGAAAATTGGGTTGCTCGAAACTGGGCACCGCTAATCAAAAACATAGTCACCTCGTATTTTTTAGGGAGGGGTTTCTTCCTGTTTGAATTCTCTGACAAGGAGGATAAGGACTTGATTTTCCAGAATGGTCCCTATTTCATGGGACCTCAGGGATTGTATCTAAACAAATGGACGCCCGACTTCGACCCTGCAGTCGACGTCCCTACTACTGTTCCTGTTTGGGTAAGGCTGCCTAATCTGCCTGTGCACTGTTGGAACTGGGAGTCCCTCAAGCACATCGGGAACACTTTAGGCAAATTTATCGATCGTGCAAACAGTAAAGACCAATATGACTGTGCTAGAATTTGTGTCGAAGTGGATCTGGAGGTCGGTCTTCCTGAGGCAATAAAAATCAGGGTCGGTAGTTGGACTCACGTCCAAAAACTGGACTATGAGAAACTCCCGTTTAAATGTCGGAAATGCCATGTCTATGGCCATTTTGCTAGAGGCTGCCCATCAAACAGTGAAGTAGAAAAATGCAGTGAAGAAATATGCAACCAGGTAAAAAGAACCAAAACTACTCACAAAGGTCCAAGATCAGGAACCTCTAATGGTAAGGGTCCTCAATCAAACCACGTGATCCAAACTCCCCACATGGAAGAGCATAGAAATAAGTTTGCTAAGTTAAGCTCAGCAAATGAAGATATCCTTGAGGTCAAAAAGCAGAAGGAGGATTCGCCACACAAAGAGACCCCCTCGGGTTCAAAGAAAGTTGAAAGAAACGAAGGCAGATCGAAAGAGATTCTCAATGAAGAGACCGAGGAAGTGCAAGTCTCAGAGGAATCTGAAGAAGAAGGTGAAATAGGAGACTCGCAAACCTCGGCCAGAAGATCAATGAGAGGCCAAAAATCTGCACGAGAAAAAAGAGAGCAGGAAACCTATAAGGACAAACTCCAAGGAAGTCAACCAACCTTAGAGAAACTCTTGGCAAGATCTCCGAAGGTGACTAGAAATTAGGCTCAGAGCACTAGAGGTGCTCATCATTCCAAAAGAAAATAATGAAGTTAGTCTCCTAGAATTGTAGGGGTTTGGGGAGCAGAATAAAAGAGGAAGCAGTTAGAAGCCTTATAAGATCAGAATCCCCTGACTTTCTCCTCATCCAGGAGACCAAAATGGAGGATAAATATTTTCTCCATATTAGCAAGAAACTGTGGAAAAATAGTGAAAGTCAAGCAGTCTCAGCAAGAGGCGCTTACGGAGGCCTGGGCACTGTTTGGAATGGTAGCAAATATTCTAAGATAAAAGAGATCTGCAACACCCATTGGCTCTTTTTAAAGCTGCAGCATGTTGACTCTCAGGACTCTCTTTGTCTCATTAATGTTTACACCCCTGTCAGCGCAGGGGAGAAAAGAGCTTGCTGGGACTCCATCAGAGGACTGGCGGACTCGGAAAATCTATCAAATATCATAATTTTTGGAGATCTAAATCTAACTTTGTCCTTATCTGAAAAGCGAGGCGGGTGCACTGTCAGAGATCCGGCGAGGGAATGGGTGGAGGATTTGCTTCAGGATTGGGATATGATCGACATCAAGCCTGCCACCGGTAAGTTCACTTGGTCCAATAAAAGACTCGGTCCGGGGCATATAGCTGCAAGACTAGATAGGTTTCTTGTTCATAGCTCATTTCTTCTCTATGGTCTTGAATCTAGAATGCATATACTGCCTACCACCGTTTCCGATCATAGACCTATAAAGCTCGAGCTTCGGGCCAATTTGGATCAAGGCCCCATCCCCTTTAAGTTCAATCCTCAATGGATCAAAGAGCCGTCCTTCATGAAACTTGTGGAAGAAAGCTGGAAGCATCCAGTAAAGGGGTCGGCTTTTTTTGTTTGGGAAGAAAAATTAAGAAAAGTCAAAGTTGCTATTAAATATTGGGTAAAATCCCTTCCTCACCTTGCTGTGGAAAGGAAAAGGATTCAAGCCTGTCTAGAGAATCACCATATGAGAGTGGAAAATGAAGAGATTACCAAAGATATCCTAGACAAGGAGGCTGATCTTGAGCAAAAAATTCATAAGGCAAGCTTGGCTGAGGAAGAATATTGGAGGATCAAATCTCGGTGTCTTTGGATTAAGGCCGGAGATAGGAACTCCTCTTTTTTTCATAAACAAGCCTAGGCTCGGAAGAGCTTTAAATCCATCACAGAAACCAAAGATGAGACCAGCAAGCATTCAGACATTCAAAGCATAAAAAGAGCTGCGTTTCTCCACTTTAAGAATCTGTATAGCGAAGAGGAAGGGCTGGGGTATAATCCAATCCTGGTGAATGAGGTTCCCTCTTTGATCTCCCCCAGAAAAAATAAGTATCTGGAAGCAGAAGTAACTAACTCTGAAATAAAAAATGCTCTTTTTGCAATGGAGCCGGATAAGGCGCCTGGCCCTGATGGGTTTACTGCCAGGTTCCTGCAGGCATGTTGGCTGTTCATTGAAAAAGAATTATGTAGGATGATTCAGAAATCTCAAGACTGCCATAAAATCGGGGGAAGCACTAATTCGGCGTTCCTAGCCCTCGTCCCCAAGGAAAATGGAGCCAACACATTCAGCAGATTTAGGCCTATATCTCTTTGCAATATAGGATATAACCTGATAACTAAAGTTATTGCAAACAGATTAAAAACCATCCTTCCAGACATCATTCCTGAGAATCAGGGAGGCTTTATTAAAGGTAGGAAGATTGTAGACAATTACATCCTGGTTCAGGAGGCAATTCACTCTAGTCAGCTCCGGAAAGAGAAAGGAAAGGTTATTAAGCTTGACTTAGAAAGTGCCTTCGACAGGGTGAGACACAGATTTCTGTTGGATACCCTGCACAAGTTTGGCTTTGGTTCTAAATTTATTAAATGGATTCAGGCTTGTATAAGTGAACCTTGGATTGCTCCCCTGGTGAATGGGAGGGCAACTGATTTTTTTAGAGCTTCTCGAGGACTGAGGCAAGGGTGTCCTCTCTCGCCTCTGCTCTTTGTCCTCCAAGCTTCTGTCCTCAGCTTCCTCTTGAACAAGAACATGATCAAGAGATTTTGGGTCTGTGCATTGCAAGGGGGGTTAAAAGTATAAATCATGCTTTATTTGCTGATGATTCCATCTTACTGGGTGCAGCCTCTATCCCCTCGGCCAATAATTTTAAAGAGGTGGTGGATGGGTATTGTGAAGTCTCTGGAAGTAAACTTAATAAAGGAAAATGCCATATCTATTGCTGGAACACTTCGGCTATCACCCTCCAAGCAATCTCCTCCTGTTTTGGTGTCGCTGCCTCCTCTTCATGGACTTCCTTTAAGTATTTGGGGCTCCCCATATTCCAAAAAGGCTCCCTAAGTAGAGACTGGCTTCCTCTGCTGGAAAAATTCAAAGTCAAGATTCAGGCCTGGGGCTTCAATTGGCTAAATCTGGCTGGTAAGTCTGTGCTCATCAAAGCTGTCTTAAACAGTCTCCCTATTGATCAATTTGCAGTCATGCTGGCACCAATTGGCATTATGAAAAAGATGGAGGAGCATATCAGAAAATTCTTCTGGAAAGGAGGGAAATCGAATGACAAGAAATTCCCTTTAATCAGCTGGGATAAAATATCCTTGCCAAGAATGGAAGGAGGCCTGAACTTCAAGAGTATCAGCATTCAAAATGTAGCGTTGGGGGCGAAGCTGTTATGGCGGATTATTGCACCAAATCCGGGATGGGCGCAGCTGGCGCTCTGGAAAAAATACTTTCGAGGAAAGAGGAAAAGATGTCTGGATAACCCCATCGCTAATTCTGGCTCGATGATCCATAAGCTCTGCGCTAAAGCTCACTCTTTAATCAGTCAACACGCTCATTGGATCCCGGGCAATGGAAAACACATAAAAATTTGGGAGGATCGTAACATGGCCTGCGATCCTATTGCTGATGAAAATTCCCTTAGTATGTTGAAAGATTGGATGACTAGAGCCGGTTTCAATACTTTGTGGGACATTTCCCAGTGGGTGGGCGACGTCTGGCAAAACTGGATTAAGCTAGAGGTCCCTCCAAATCTGTTCAAGGAGCGCGAAAGTCTTCTTGGCCGTTTAAAAGGAAAATCCCCTTTAAACAGAAGAAATCCAGACATCCGTGGATGGGGATCGATTCCAGGGAATTATGCCGTCTCAAAGGGCTACAAACAATTGATTTCTCGCCCCCATGTCCCTCCCGATTCTGAGCCTTGGAAAGGCATTTGGTCTCACTCTTCGATTCCAAAAATTGATATATTCTACTGGCTCCTCTGTCATAAGAGGATTTTTACCGATGATAGACTCCAGAAACGAGGTTTCCAGGGGCCATCGAGATGCTCGCTCTGTGGCGTTAACGAAGAGTTTGCCTCCCATTTGATGCTCCACTGTAGCTTTGGGGCAGAGATTTGGCATGAGTTCTTAAGTCCATGGAGTTCTGACTTTGCCTTACCCGCAAATATCGCTGATCTGTTCTCGAACTGGAGGGCTAAGTTTCCTGGACCCTCTTCCAAGAACAGTCACATTACTACTGCCTGGCTCGCTCTCCCTAAAATTATTTGCTGGCAAGTTTGGCTGGAAAGAAACCAGCGGATTTTCAGAGGCAACAAGACTGATATCAAGATTGTGATGGTTAAAATAAAATGTCAGTTAAAGGACTGTTTAGGAGATCATCTGGACGGAGCGGATCTGTGCGAGCAAGATTCAATATGGGTTGATATGCTCGGCCTGCACTTCAATGCCTTTGTTCGGTCTCCCAATCTTCTCAAAGACTGGCAAATTAGGATGAACGCATATGATTTTCCTGAGTATTGCGCTAAGTTAGGATGCTCCGTCCTATTCTTCGATGGAGCAGCTAAGGGGAATCCAGGATCTTCTGGTGCTGGTGGTATTGTCAGAAGTGCTGATGGTATAAGTGTGATCAGATATGCCTGGAGGGTGGGCTTCAACACCAGCATCCAAGCCGAAGCGCTGGCCCTCATCCAAGGTCTTAAACAACTTAAATATCTTGGTATCTCTGATGCTACAGTCTTTGGAGACTCCCAATCCATTATTAAAATCATGGTGGACATATCTTCTCCCTCCGATCTAAGACTTTCAAGATTGATGATCAGAATTAATACTTTAGCGAATTGTTTTCAGAGACTGAACTTTTTGCATGTTAAGAGAGATCTCAATAAAGAAGCCGATGCTGAAGCCAACAAAGCTATCCTCCTCTCCCTAGGAGTCCTCCAAAGAGATGGAGTCGTTTGCTGGGATCCCATTCCATAAATCTCTAGCTTTATGTTTTATTGTCTTTTATTGGATCAGTTCGTTTGTATCTTCAAATTTGGTAAGGCAGCATAAATCGGTTATATTATGGATTGTAAAAAAAGCTGGCCTATAAGTGAAAGGGCCCTCTTGTTCCCTGCTGGAGAGATTTTGGGCACTGCCCTTACATACTGTAATCTGAATTGAGGCTTTAAGGCCATAAATCAATATACTCCACTAACCGTTTCTGTAAAAAAAAAAATAATTAAAATAAAATGAACAATAGAAACATGTGTGAACATATTAAATGGTAATCAATATTTTATGTTTAGAACATCTATCTCTTTCTCCCTCACATTTATAAGAGAAAATAACATGATATTGTAGATTCATAAATAAAGAAATAACACCTATATTTTAATAATAGAAAATTCAAGACATTGATAATGTATGAGAAAATTCCACAGAACCATAAGCATTTATTGTAGAGGCCAACCCAAACTACATTGTGAGGCCACATGGGAAAATGAACCTCGCTACTAACTTCTAACTCACTCAACATAACCCATTTTCTCTCATGGCTTAGGAAATCTACTCACTATAAACCACTCTAGGCATCTCATCTAGCCATTAGAAAACCATGGAATTCTCTTCCATTCCCATCAACAACATGAATAATATGTTCCCTTTTTTCACAATAGTCCCTCACAAATATGGTTATGGCCTTCATGGGATTTAGTTTTGGCACTTTTTATACACTCAAATTTTGATCATTAGAACCCTAAAAATAAAAATAGCAAATTAGTTGATGATAATGTCAATCACACACACACAATATATATATATATATATATATATATATATATATATATATATATATAAGAAAGTTGTGTAGTGATCATGCATCCTAATGTGTATGTTGTTTACTTACAAAATCTATTTACCTTATTTTTAATTAGTCTATTAAAATGATATGTTGTATCTATGTGTTTAAATGCATTTATTTTTGGTTTGTCCTAATTTTATTAAAGGTACTTCTAAATAGTTATGTCATGCCCTTAGATAATATTCTTTGTCAAGGAATGAGGAGCTATTAAATAGGGACATAATTTTTTATCCTTAAGAGATGAATCTCTTATCACAAAAAATTGGTCATCTAACAATTTCTAATTAGATAGATCAAAGTACACCATATAAGACGAATTTTACCATAGTAAAATTTCTTTCACTATAAGAAATAATTTAATAAACCGTATCTTATTAAGTTATTTATGCTTAAAAAAAGAAACGTCATGAGGAATAATTAAATAAATAATTATTTTTTTGATTTTCCTCTTGGAATAATTAATTAAACCATTGTTTAACTAATATTCCTAGTCATATTTAACCCAATTATGAGAAATAATTAGATAAATCATTATTTTTCTGATTTTTCTCTAGGACTAATTAATTAACTCATTATTTAGTTATTATTCCTTGTTAAATTTGACTAAATCACCTAGGAATAATTAAACAAATCATTATTTGTTTATTATTCTTTAACCACATTCTTGAAATGATAAATAAATAATTTATTTGCTTATTATTTATAAATAAAGGTATTTAACTAGTTTAAATATATTTTCCCTCCAACAAAATATAATAAAATATTCCAAGTGGTTAGATCTGGATTTTGGTTAATAATATTTTATTATTCTCCATGATCGAGGATAACTCAATATTTTTGTATAAATAGAAGGGTTTTTCCATTCATTCTTCACTTTGATCATTCTTATTGTCACTGTCATTTTATTTTGTCATTTGAGCTCTCATCTAAGTTCAATAGATGCATTGTATTTTCTACACCATTGAGAGAGAGAGACTCATGAAGTTGAAGCATTGAGGACAACCAAGAACCCATCCCATTGAGGGGTACTGGTAACATTTACTTGTTTTTTCACCAGGTGTTACATAATACAAAAACCATTCTTTAATATTGTCTTGTCTGTTGGCTAGTTAGAGTTAAGTTTGCATCAATTGTTATTTATTTTTGTTGTTTAACTACTTTTACTGCATATATCTGGGTTTTTGCAGGATTTATTTTAATTTTCTATTACATATCTAAAGGGTTGAACAACCACTTCTAGTGTTAGGGCTATTCGTCACTCATTGCTAAAGTAGTATATTTTTGTACACCTTTGATAAGATTTTACACTTACATAATCCATTATAACAATACAAGGATAGTGTCTATAGAGGTTCCAAACAAATTCAAAATGTATTTAAAGTGTAATAATTAACATGCAATGAAAAATAGAAGCATGTATTCATATATTATGTGGTAATCAAGTTTTTATGTTCATAATACCTCTCTCTCTCTCTCTCTCTCACACACACACAAACACACACACACATGCACAAATTCACAAGAGAAAATAACATGATATTTTAGATTCATAAATAGAGAAATAACAATTATATTTTAACAATAGGAAGTCCAATACATTGATTGTGTATGAGAAAATTTGCACCAACCATAAACATCTATTATAGAGGCCAACCCAAGCTAGGTTGCGAGGACACATGGGCAAAGTAACCATACTTCTCACTTTTAACTCACTCAACTTAACACATTTTCTCTCATGGCTTAGGAAATATTCTCATTATAAACTACTCCAGGCATCTCATCTAGCCATTAAACAACCATGGAATTCTCTTCCATTCCCATAAACAACATGAGTAATATGTTTCTTTTTTTTTTCTCATCCCTTACAAATATCTTTTCTTTCTGGTAACCTTAAGCGTAGGTAGATAGAGTCCAATCCATTAAATGTTGTGTGGGTATAGTTTGCAAGAATAACACTTATCTCTCATGCATATAATGGAAAAAAAAGACACCTTGTATGAGGAATACCTATCTTTCCTATCGTGTTTGCTCCTCTATAACCATATTTCTCTCATACAAGGTCTTCAATTCCTCTTTCATAGTATTAATTTGGTCATTTTGTAGATTTATTAATGGTTACCAAGGAAAAATGCACTATGGGTGTAGCTCGATTGAATGTATGTATTAGAATCATAAAGGGAATAAAAACTAAGATTGAGTTGAGGAGAATGACAGTTGACCTTCCTTTTGACAAGAGAATGAAGTATTCTTACGCTTCCTCTTAATTGTACTTAACCCGTACTATAATAATTATGTGAGGAGACTGTTAGTGTCAGTATTTTCATCCTTCCACTAGGGATCAAAACACATTTTTCATGTGCATATTAGGTGTCCCACTCTAAAGAAATTTTCAATCATTCCATTAGGTCATGATATAAAATTGTTCCATTGGTGGTTGTCCTTGTCAATAAACTTCACTCTCCCTATGAGATTCACATTGATGACTCATTCTCATGTCTCCTTGAGCATAAAAAAACCTATGGAAATGCTCTTTTCACTAGGAAGTCTTTTAAGTCAAAATCTCATTCATGAAAGTCAGGTCTAAAGTAGTCCCATTAGGTCATTAGGTTTTTATATTTCTCAAGATCACTCCTTCATTTCAGATGAGGTCAACACATATATGAGAGGGACTAAATAAGATCATCATGATGTAATTATTATATTTTCAGAGTTGTAATTTTTGTGTTTAATGATTTTTATATCAAAATTTCATTTTGATATAAAATTCAATATGTAATTTATTTATGTTTTTCCAAATGTAATTTTATGTTCTCATATGCAATAAATTCAATCCCAAGTTGTCAAATGCAATCAAGTCCGGCCTAAGTGGAGCAAAGAAAGCCAAACTTCATGACCCTATCAACCTACAATGCCAAAAAGTCAGAAAGTTAAAAAGTATTAGTGCCAAAGTCCAAAGGGAAAAGTGAACATTAGAAAATTGGGTGATTCAAATTAAAATTTCAAATCCACTATGCTATAAAGCCTTTCAAAACACCTCAAAGAAATTCATTTCATCCATTCATCCATTGGAAGTTTCCAGTAGAGGAGAAAATTACAAATGTTTTGAGCATTTTGAGAAAAATTCAAGGTCGCTATGCATTTTCACTCCGGTGCTGCGCGTTTGCCTAGCCATTGCGCGTTTACCTGGAGGCATTGCGCATTTGCCAGAAAAATGTAGACCAAATAACACAGGCACTGCGCGTTTACCCGTGGTCGCTGCGTGTTTGCCCGGGCAATGTGCGTTCCTCCAGAACGTTGCGTGTTTGCTCAGGGAGGGTTTTAAAGCATTTTACCACCTCCAAAAAGCTTCATTTCCTCACAAATTTCTCCAAAGAACCTTAAATCAGTAAATGGAGCCTAAGACACCTCTTTTCTAATATATTTTGTGTTTCATAAGAAAGTTGAATTGAAGCGCTTGTTGTTATGAAACCCTAATTTCCATTTCCTTCTCATTTTCATGCACTAAATCCATATTCATGTCCCTAAACACATATCAATCATAAAAACTATTAAATCCTAGAGTTTTCATAGCCCTAGGTTTCCATTTACATTCACTCCCTACATTTTCCTAAGTTATTAATTTTACCTCTCACTCCCTTTATCTCATCCATTTACCCTAGAGTTTCCAAAGCCTTTAAATTCATAATGTTTGAAGAGGAATAAAGAAGCGTTAGTGAGGAAAAAACAACAAAGAAGAGTAATAAAGGAGGAAAAATCATCAGATATGAACCAATAACCACAAAGGAGCTCATGGCTTCTCCACTCACTATGTCATGTTTTAAACATGTTGGTTGTTTTGAGTTTGTGAGAAAGTGCAGCAAATTCAGTATCACCCTATGTTGACAAGGTTGTTCATTACCAATCTTCATGATAGGCAGGTCACTCTTGCTGGGGTCACTTTTACCATGTCCACTAATGCCATTTCAGCTTCTACAGGGATCCCTAATGTGGGAGAGAAATGGTTTAAACAAGGAAACCTTAATCAAAGCTACTATGAACCATATCTCAAACCTAGATACAAGGATGAAAAAACAACCATTTTCCCCTTCTCTCATCTTCTTGACTGATATGCCCCTTTGATGAAGATAATCATGAAATATTTCACCTGTGAGGGGAGGTTTTCTCGACTCTATTCATATCATATCCGACTCCTCATGCACTTCAATAGAGTCAGAATGCTTCACATACCATACTATCTCTCCTGCGGCATTGACAAGATGGCATACATAGTAGAAAAGATGGAGTATAATCATCAAATGCAGAGTATTTTCCACCACTCCCTCATCAAGATGATAGTCATGAATCAGCTTGAGCAAAAGAAAATTTCATGGGACACATTCATAGCAAATGAAGTTTTCACTACCCCACCTATTCAGCATGAGCAAAGTATCCCCTCATCATCTCATCCTCCCATATCCACTCCTCCATCTCAGCTTGCTACTCATACATAATCACCAAGTTAGATGCATTCACCTCATGTTGATTATACTTCTTCACCTTTCCATAACCCTTTATCATCACATCATGATAATGAGTCATCAAGCAGTGAGGAGGACATTGAGGCAACTTGGGCTAATGTGACTGATGTTAAGCCATTTCCCAAGACCTCTCCGACAGGCTACAATCATGTGTTTGCTTCACTTGGAGTGAAAGGGGCCATGCCTTATTCATCAAAAAAACAGGTGGAAAAAGCCAAGGAAAATGTTAAAGAGCCAATCATTGATGAGCAGGAGGACAAACATGAAACCGAACATGAATTTCAGCTAATTGACCTTGATGAGGAAAATGAGGACAAAATCACTAGTGTAGCAATCAAAGGTAAATAAGAAAATATTAGTGAACTTCAAGCTAATCTTAATGCAACAAAGTATGTGATTTATTTTCTTGAGCAAGAAAATCAGCAGCTGAAGACCAAGCAAATCATAAATGAGGTAAGGACCCTCAAAGCACAAAGAGAGGTGGAAAAGGCTAAGGCCTTGCTGGAGGAGACCTTGGAAATATTTGGTGAGATTGATGATGAGGAGGATCAGCCTCAAATATAGAGACCAAGGGCTAGAGGGCTCAAAAGAGCTCTAGCCTTTGAGAGACAAAGAGAAGCTGAGTTGGCAGACCAACTCACTCCAAGTGAGCTGCTTTCCTTAGAGATTATCAAGGATAGAGAATCATGGCTTGATAGAGCTAATTTTCATTTGAGAGGTTGCTAGAGAAGGCCAAAAAGGACAATGAAATTCAGATGAAAATGGCAAAGCACTAAGCCATGAGGAACAAAATTGCAAGGGCCAAGTTCAAACGAGCCCATGCAAAAATTCAAACTTTAACCAAGAAAAAGGAGAAGGAGAGGTTAGACATACTTGCTGAGGTGTCTCTTCATGCCTCAAGTACTTGATACGCAAGTAACCTCACAATTTTGGCAAATTTTGGCACATTTGGCACTTTAGTGCATATTTGGTTTTTTGAGTAATTTTGGCACACATAAATTCTGCCAAACACACAACAACCTAGACGTTGTGCTCTTTTTTGGGGCCTCCAATTGACAAACGACCACCATCATCTTGTTCAAAATGATGAAGATATAAACCCTAGCAAGTTTCAAAAAAAGTGGAGGAGAACTGGTCCCTCAAAAGTGAAAAAAACTACCAATTTTTCATGTTTCTTCCTCCTTTTTGACCTGGTCGTTGCGTGTTTACTAGTCTTGGGAGATTGGCTTTTTGACAGGGAAAATAGGCACCATTTTAGAAACTGGAGGCAGATTTGGAAACTAGACTCGGAGAGATTTCCAATGAGCTATCATGGAGCTGATTTTGACATCGGGAAGGCCTCCAAAATTTTCTTGCAAAAGAGGCTATTTTTCCTGTTAGGGCGTTGCGCTTTTGCCAGGAAAATGCATTTTTAACAATCTTTAACAAATTTTGAAGTTTCACTCCAGTTTGACTTTTTACTTGCGAAAATGAAGAAATTATTGATGTAAATGGTCACGATGAATGTAAATTTCATGTTTTGACTTTCATCTAAGGTAGATACATTAGGTGAGTCCTCTAGAGGTCAAATGAATCAGTTTCCTCTCTTTTAGAGTCAAATTGTTGGGTCTTCCTAGTCTTCAGTTTCTTGTTTGGCATTAGGTGAAACTGATTCCTATCTCATGGATTCGACTCCTTGAGGCTAGGGAGAGTGGTTTTGAGGTCTATATGATGTATTTTCTTCGTCATTGTAATGGTTGGACTCATTTGGAGGTTTGGCTTCTCAAGGGACATACTTTTGTATCCGTTTAGGCCTGGACATTAATCAAATTTGCAGCAATTTTTATGGGATCCATGTGGTATTGTGTTTAGTTACAGTTTCTTCTTTTGTGCTCTTATGTTAGAATGTATTGTTTATTTCATCCATCATTTCATTGCTATTAAGTGAATGTTTTCAAGTTAGAGGAACATAGTCCATAATTTTTATAATTTGTTTTGGGTAAATATTCACAATCTGTAATTTCTTCAGTTTAGAAAGAAACCATGAGTTCACCATGCTCTTTCTAGCTCCTCACCTGTCTCAATCATCCCATCATCAAAAACCTCAAGTGCTAAACCACTGTACCTACCTTTCCCCATAGAACACCCTACAAATCTTGACCTAATTTCCTTGCCTTGACTGTTTGACTCCTCCTGATGCAGCAAAACCCTACACAATCAAAATTAAAAAACCCTAAGCTACTATACCTAGCCTAATATATTCTTTCCTCGATCATCTTGACTGTGATCCTTATGGAGAGAGCTCTATCTTTGCCTAGTAGGGCTAGCTACTTGGCTAAGCGTGGTTTGAGGTTACCTCAGTATTGCCTTTCTCAGCCTAAGGTTCAATCTGAGTGTTAATAGAGACTTTGCCACCAACCTCTACACACATTAAATGACTGGATTCTAAGTCTATGGGGGTGGATGGGATTTGTTTAAAGAACATGATGGATATATAATGACATCATAGGATGACACTTAGAAATAAATGATTATTTTTCCATAGGATCCCTTTCCTCTTCCCTTCTGATGGAATTATAGACCCACCATTCTCTCTGTTGTCATCTTTGACCATTATATATTATAATCCAATATTAATATTTTCATAAATCGGGTTTACTATGGGGTAAAACCGCCAAGGTGGGTTACACTTTTGTGAGAATCGGGGGTGGAAAAGCCATTTTCCCAACAGTTCGGCCAAACATTTATAAAATTTTGGCCGAACTGTCGGCTGAAATTTCGAAATTAGTTTGGTCGAACTAATTCTGTCATTTACATTGATGGCGTATTAACGACGTGGGCAAACAGATTTTTGGTCGAAGATGGGAAAACCGACAACTAAATTTTGGTCAAACTAATAGTTCGGCCGAACTATTAGTCCGACCACACTTTTAAAATAATTCAGCCCAACTTTAGTTTGTAAATATACCAGCCATGAAACATGAATAGGTCTTGGGCTTATTACTGTTGTCTTATTACCGTTGTTGCATGATGTTGCAGGGTATTTAGTTTGATTTTTGCTGTTGCAGGGTATTTATTTCGCTGCTGCAGTTGCAGGGTCTTGGTGTTGCATAGGTGAGAAATTTTTGGTTTTATATTTTGTTTATTTGTGATTTTTTATTGTTGTTCTGTTGTTCCGCTCTTTTAATTTTATAGTTTTTTTCTTGTTTTATAGGTAATTTGTAATCCGTGTCCTCCGCAACGTCCTCGACGATCTCCTGCTTGTCTTCTCATTGCAGCCTCGACGTCTTCGGCAATCTCCTGCCTCGTCTTTTCATTGCAGCCTCGTCTTCGAATTTCGAGGTTGGAACTTCTGTCAAAGTATTGTTTAAATCTAATTTTTTGTGTTTAAATGAAAAATCAGTTAATGAAAAGTAAGTTTGAAAGCTAGACTCAATTGGTTGTTTTTCATATTTAAAGGCTGAAACTCCTTTTCCACCAAAACAATATTCACCTAGGTTGAAATTGAATTCACTAGTCTTCCTCGAGCCCTTTTCTAAATTGTTCTTCATCCGCTTTCGGTGTATCTATATCTCTCTCTAGACCACTACGTTGAGATAACATGAGATTCACTACCACAGACAACAGATAAATGGTGTATCTATATCTCTCTCTAGACCACTACGCTGAGATAACGTGAGATTTGCTGCCAAAGATAACTAGGCCACAGACAATAATAATGTGAGATTCGCTACCACTACGCTTCTGTTTAGTCTTGGCCTTCTTGTTCTGAGATGGGCTCTTCTGTTTTTTCATCTTTCTATTTCAACCATGTGTGATATCAATAGCACAGGAATTCTCTCTGAATCTTACAAGGAACATCAATTCCTCCTTTTCATATTCACTCTCATTCTCACCACCCATTTCTTCCCCCTCCTCTTGCTTACTATAGCTAGAAAAAGAGTTACACCTCTTACCACAGCTCCCAGAAGAGGGTGTGAGCTGACCCTCTTCCAACTCATTATCATCATTACCATTCTTAACGTCAATACTAGCAATCTATATAACCCCACCATGGTTAAGCCTCCGGGGTAATGTCTTTTTTCATGTCAATATTGAATAAAAATTAAACCAGCTCGATAGGCAGGATTGAAAGGTGTCAAAAAATGCTATATGGTTTATTTTCTCTGATTTTGTTATTTTCCCATATTGCCTACTATATAGTAATCTATTTATATATTTGATTACTTCTCCATCTATTAATCTATTACAGTCTTGGAAGATATGTTCTTCACGCAATCATTTTCTATAAATACACTAGAATTCCTTTGATTTTTTTCCCTTTATCATGTGTTCTTCCTAATCAATTGACCTGTTTACAATAAAACCATGGCTAACTTTAATCAAATCTCGTCATCCTCCTTTGGGCTTATCTCTTGTTCGTTAATTTGAAGCATCTGCTATTGATGTTGAAGTTATAGGTAATAACTTAACAACACTGTTACTGATGAAATAGGTAACCTGACCTCAAAACGGGAACTCTAACCCAAAAAGACTCAAAAAACATGAAAAAACACCCCAAAAACAAAAAAAGTGTATTCCAGAACGCACTTGGTTTTTTTTTAAGGTCAAATTTCAACATTTTATAAAATTATGCTAAAAATAAAATTGTTTCTTGAAAAAAGGATTGAAAAAACACCCTCAAAACAAAACCAGTTGACGCTGGAATAACAAAAAAAAAATTGTGTCATATTTTTGACATTTTTAAAAATAGAAATAACATTTTTTAATTTTTAAAATTCAAACATTAAAAAAAAAACCTAAAATTTAAGAAAAAAATAAATTTAAAAAATAAAAACATTTTAAAGCTTAAAATTTAAAAATATATAGGAATAAAAAAATAAAAATAAAAACAAAATAAAAATTTTAATTCAAACATTAAAAAAAACCTAAAATTTAAGAAAAAAAAAAAAATTTAAAGATTAAAATTTCAAAATATATAGAAATAAAAATAAATAAATAAAAATATTAAATTAAAAAAAAACAAGCTAAAAAAGGAAAGAAATTATAAAAAATAAAATATCGAAATTAAATTTAAAAAAGAAAAAGAAAATGTTTATTAAATTAGAAAAAAAAAAATTTAAATTTTAAAATAAAAAATTAAATTTAAAGAAATATATTAAATTTTAATAAATTTAAAACTTTAGAATTTAAAAAATAAAAATAAAAATAAAAATAAAAAATAAAATAAAATAAAATAAAATTATTGAATTTTTTTTTTTTTTCTTGTTCAGACTAATCCTAATTTTTTCCATTTTTTCTCCTCCCATGCCACCCACGGGTTTCGAACCGGTGACCTTACAGAACGAAGTGCCTTAACAGTGCACCCCATCACCGACTGTTCTACACCACGTGGGCAAAATTATTGAAATTAAAATTAAAAAAATGAAAAATTAAGTAAAAATAAAAATAAAAAATAAAATACAATAAAAATATTATATTTAAAAAAATATATATTAAAAAAAATAGATTTTAAAAAATAATATATATATATATATATATATATATATATATATATATATATATATATATATATATATATATATATATATATATATATATATATAAACTTAAATTAAAAATATATATATTAGATTTTATTAAATTTGAAAAAAATGTTAATATTAAAATAACAAATTAAATTTAAAAAAAAATATTAAATTTTAATAAATAAATGAATAAACAAATCAATTTTGAAATAAAAAATAAATTTTAAATATAAAGAAAAAAAAAACATTTTTAAAATAAAAAATTAAAAAACTTTTAAAATCAATTAAAATTGAAAATTTGAAAAAAATAAATTAAATAAAAAATAAAATAAAAAACTATATATATATATATATATATATAATTTTAAATACACAATTTTAATTGAAAAAAAAACATAAAAAGTTTATGTAAGTAAAAAAAAATAAAAAAAATAAATTCGAATTTAAAAAAAAAATACAAAATTTACTAAATTTTAAAAAATTAAATGAAAAAACTAAACCTGAATTTAATAATTAAAAAAAAAAAAAATCGATTAAAAAAAAAAATTTAAAACAAAAACAAAATTTAATAAATAGTTTTAAAAAAATTTAGAAAAAAAATCAATAAATAAAATAAAAATTAAAAAATTAAAAAAATAAATTAATTAATTAATTTTCAAATATAAAAATTAAATTATATATATATATATATATATATATATATATATATATATATATATATACGTAGGGCATGATCACCTCCCGCTCTGTGGGACAAGGCCGTCACGGGTGGGAGGCCGGCCTGGAGCATCGTTCTCCCGCCGTGGGAGGCCGATTTCGGGAATCCCCCTCCCGCGACGGGAGGCCGATTCCGGAATCGACCTCCTGCCGCGAGAGAGCGATTCCCGAAATCGACCTCCCACCCCGAGAGGGCGATTCCAGGAATCGACCTCAAGGCTATTACTGGAATCGACTTCCCGCCGCGGGAGGGCGATTCTCGGAATCGGCCTCCCGCCCAGTGGCCAGCCTACACCGCCACCAGGGTGGGAGGCCGATTGGTGGCACCACCACGATCAAAAAATTTTTTATTTTTATTTTTATTTTTTTATTTTTTTAATATTTTTATTTTTTTAATTTGATTTTTTCTTTTCTTTTTTTTTAATTCAAAAAATTTAAAATTATTTGCTTTTTAATTCAAATTTTTTATTTTAAATTTAAATTGTTTTAATTTTTTTTGTTTTTTTTTTTTAATTTTGTTTTTAAATTTAATATTTTAGATTAATTATTTTTTAAAATTTAAAATTTATTTATTAAATTTATTAAATTTTAATTTAATTTAATTTTTTTTTTAATCTTTTAGTTTGTTTAGTTTTTCATTTTTAAAATTTATAAATTGTTTCATTTAAAAAAAAAACAGTAAATTTATGGATATTTGTTTTTTAATTATTTTCACGTGGTTTTTTTCATTTTTTTTTGTTTTTTAATGATAATTTTTTTTATTTTAATTCTTTTATTTTAATTTTCTTTTTCAATTTTAAATTTTGTTTTTTTTTTTTTTAATTTGTTTTTTTTGTTAATTTTAAAATTTGTATTTTTTTTTTCTGCTTACTATTATTATTTTAATTTTAATTTTTAAATTTAATTTTTTCTTTTTTGTATTTTATTTTTTTATCTAAATTTTATTTTTGTAATTTATTTTTTTTTTAATTTATTTTTTTAATTATATGGTTTTTTTTAATAACTTAGAAAAAAATGTTTTTGATGTTTTTTTTTTTTAAATTTTTTTGGTTAGTTTTTGTTTTTTTTTCTTTAAATTATGTGTTTTTTTTTTCAAATTTTTTCATTTCTTTTGATATAATTTTCAAATATTTTTTTTTTATTATTTTATTTTTTTGTTTAAATTTTTTATTTTTGCGAGTTAATTTTGTTTTTTTTTTACATTTTTATTTGTTTTTTTTTATTGTTTATATATATATATATATATATATATATTATCTAAGTTTTGTGTTTTATTACCAACATGAAAATCACCACTCTAAAAAAAAAGGTTGATGCTGCATCAATATGTTTCAAAATTAGCATGAAAATCACTAACATTTTAAAACAAATATTCATACTTCATAAATAAAAATATTCGAGTGTCGAAAATGTGCTCCAAAAAAAAAAAAGGTGATTCTGCATCACCACTTTTCAAAATCGGGTGCTTTTTATGCTACCAAAAAAAGGTAGGTAACAGTGCGGTTACCTATTTCATCCGTAACACTGTTTAACGTGATAGTTAAATCAATAGAAATAATAAAAGTACTATCCATCTCGAGCGAGTCATCGTAGATATGAATCCATGGGTTTCAGTTACAATTACATGCACATTTCCTTTATATTTATGGGTCGAAACTCATTTTCTAAATTGTTGTTCATCCACTTCTGGTGTATATGTATCTCTCTTTGGACCTGTAACTGGGCTTTCTCCTGTGTAACGTCTTTTTCATGTCAATATTGAATAAAAATTAAACCAGCTCGATAGGCAGGATTGAAAGGTATCCAAAAAGGATCATGGATGCAAGCAACATTCATTCCCCCAAGTCCACACACACATGGATACCATGTCCTATCTTCTTATCCTAAATGACAATAGGTCTATCTATTCATTCTTATTCCTAGCAATGGAGTTTTTTCAAATTCTTGTTGAATTGTATCCAGGCATAAATCAAGGTACAACAAGAGTTGCATTCCTACTGAATAATCCTGTTTGCTGGAATAATGGCATACTGTAAAAATTTCAGACAATTTTGGTAGGGTTTATATGAGGGAGAAATTTAGAGTTAAATATAACTGTTTTGCTAATTTTTCATTTCTATTTTCACAAATATATTTTCTATTTTGGTTTGTACTTGGGCATATTTACTGCAAATTTGGTATAAAAACCATTGAATGTGGGCATGGGAAAAGTTACCATGCTACATAAGTTCTGGCTGTGGGCTCCTGTCTAATTTTTTTTTAAATCTTTACAGAGTCTTTTAACATGCTCCATTTTATTTACCAATTCATCTTTCTATGCATTCTCTTTTTCACGTTTAAGAACTGCTTCGATATTTTAAGCATCTTTATTCTCCATATTTCCTCTTAGTTTTTCCCTATTCAATATTATCCTCATATACGTTTGGAGATTAATGTCCTAAAAGAAAACAAGAAGCAAAATTAATAGGTATGTTGTCAAGCAGTCTCTAGATGTATCTGCTCTTCAAGTTTTCTCCAAGCAACATATAGTAGCTTTGTCATCCTCCGTAGTACAAGCCACATGGTACATTCACTGTTAGTTCTGTCCCTCCAACATCTAACATGGTTGTATTTTATTAATGTACCTAAATTTACACCTTCCATGATGCTTCTACTCTTTTAAAATGTTAAAAGTGGAGTGTTTTATGATGTAATGTGTTATCACACATAAATTTTTATTTTTTGATTAGGGTCACTCATCTAAGTTTCATCTGTCTCATAAGGTTGGTCCATGAAATTAGTGAAAATTTCATGAAATAAGTCTTTATCCTAAGTCCAAAACACCTCATTGATCATGTCATCTCAATAATATCTATCAATTTTCACTTTAGGTTCACATGCATTGGTTTAAAATTCGTTTTTAAGTCACATGTCTTATTTTTCCTGATTCTGCAGCAAATATGTAAAATTTATAACTGATAACGCTGCAGAATTATGTTTTTCTGCAAAAATCAATGGGATGATGACCTGTCAAGTATTTAGTGGTTTAAGGTAAAGGTAAGGTCATACAATTGATTTTCATAATCATCCAAGCATGCAAAAGCATAAATAGCACTCATCATGGCTTTCCACTGCCTCATTTTGTCATATTTCTCTCCACATTTGAATTTCATTCCTTAAACAAGTTACCCAAGCTCCTCTCTGTCATTTAATTTTCAACCTTTGCATGTATCAGTTAGTTGTCACCTTTGAAAAGTTAGCTTTGTGACAAAAATCTTGTTGTCCAAATAGTTTTTTACAGTTGTCACATTTTTAAGAGGGCAGTTTGGATTATAAAAGGAAATTTCCATGAAGAGGAAAGCATAAAAAGGAGCTGTGTGTTTGGATAGGAGCCTATGGAATTTTAAATGATCATGGACGATCTCACCTTCACACAAGTTTTCATCCAGACATGTTACATGTATTTCTACCAGGAGCTACAAGGGGATTTTTGTGTTTCTTGGACTGTTTGAGCTATTGGTTTCAGTAGGAATTTTCAAGCAAATGAAGACGAGTTTCAAAAATATTAAGGAGGTTTTTTCTAAGAACATAACAAGGAACAAAAACCTCTTTCAATTTTCTCCCATGTGCTACCAATTTGGAGATTCTAAGTTTCCTTTGGGACATATTTTCAAAATTCTGAATTTTCCTATTTTATACATGATTTTATAATGCAGATTCTAGACAACTGAAGATGGTTTCAAAAAAACAAGAGAGGTTTTTCTTATAAAAATTCTTATCTACAAAAACCTCCATTTTTGCAACAGCTATCAGGGATCAAGATATAGGAGCTCATGAGTGCAACCTTATTTTTAAGGAAAAACAAAGTCATTTTTATTGGTAGATGGAGTGGCTGAAGGTGAAAAAGTTGTTTCTTGAGGAGGGTAAGAGGTATTTTTAACCAAATTTTCCTTATCAGGCTTCATACTATCACCTCACACACCCATGGACCTTTTTTAGGCTTAAAATCCAAATTTTGTGAAGTCTGTGGGCAATTAGGCAATTCTGCAGCATGTCACAGGCTTGAAGCCCAGTTTTTGCTGCGAAATTTCTGACGACATATTTTTGGTTTCAAGTCACTTAAATTGACCTGGTTAAGGAACTTTAAAGTTTTTATTTAAATATTTTTTATCACCCAACATCCTCCAATGGTCAAAAGTAGAAAAGGTACAACACATGTGGCCTAATTATTTTGCTACGAAAGTAGCTCAAAACTCTGTTTTTACAGCAAGGTAAATTTTTGGAAGAAGGTGAAGGGTAAATAACTATTTCAAATCTGTTTCTCCATGAGGAATGAAAAACAGTATCAAAGCATGGATAAAGAGTATTATATCTAAATATTGCTAGGTGGAGATATTTTGTTATGGATATAGTTCGAAGATACCAGCTCACTATGTTGTCATATCATCAAACTGACAACACCTTAATAGTAGGCAGAGCATCTTCATGAAGAAAATAAGAGTATTAATGTTTTGTTTGTGGCCAGTATGGTTGAAATACATGATTCCTTTCGAGGAAAATTTGGATCATCTTTAGATTAAATGTAATAAGTAGGTGTTTGAGTCATAGTAGGACTCTAACTCCTAATTCGAAAGGTATCAGTTCTAGTTTTAAATATCTAGTTAGTGGTTAGATTTGGTGTCAGTAATAGATTTTAATGATCTAGCCACTTGGAAAATTAGATGTAAAGGCTAGATGCCTATAAGTAGTGAGTACTTCGATGTATGAAGGGTTGGAAAATGTTATCTCAGCAGACTATTTTATTGTAAAGCTTTTGGAGTTTCTGATATGTACAGTAACAATACCACTTTTCTTCACCTGAGATTCTTAGTATATTTCAATGAGTTTATGTCCTATCTTTTGAAATGTTTTTCTTCCCAAGTCTTAATGCTTATTACTTAGAATTCATGATTGTTCATGCTCTGACTTCCTTTAAGTATTAAGTTATGGTGAATCTCTGAGTATTTTTCTTTCAATACCTTGATGTCTCATTTCTCAGAATTCGTGTGTCAACATGCTCTGACTTCTTTTGAACCTCAAGTTATTGGAATTTTCCTGAATGTGTTATTATTTCATTGAAATATATACAAGCCTCAGCTTCCACAAGGAGAGCCTTTGTCATCTTTATCCCTGTCCCTGACTCCATAGCCCAATGATAGTAAGCTTTGATCTTTTCATCCTGCAAACATATAAAAACAATACATAAATCAAAGAGTTAACCATCTATTTTTATCATTAAAAAATATCATAAACCCCCTTTGAGAGAGCCCTCTTAGACTGAATATGCTAAGATTCAGTTAGAAGTGGTTTGAAATAGTTACATTGAAGTTGTCTGATCAGCAGCCAATCAAGTACGATTTTGGTGATAACATTTTTGCGTCATTGCTGGGGATCGAAGGTGTGTATTTTCCCTTGGAAGAACGAAAAAGTTTCAGTTATAAGGTTTGAGAGCAGCAGGCAATTAGGCACATATTGGCTGTATTTATGCTCTGGTGACTCCACACATCAAATAATCAATTAGAAGGTGAATCCACTACTTGAATATCAGTAGCTTGATGAAGTTTTAAGATGAGTTCCATTGCAAGAATAAATGCCAGGTATGCTCTTATGAATCGGTCTCACATCCCTAGTTTTCCAAATCCTATGCCAAAGGTTGAATGGTTAACTAATCTTCCTATATTTAAAGATGAAAAGAAATACAATGCTGCTCTTCATTTGGTTAGATTCCATATGCATGTACATAGTCTTAAGGTACAGTTCCCTGAGGATTGTCTCATGAAGATGTTTATGGCCACTTTATAAGGAAAAGCATGGTCTTGGTATGAAATCTTGCCAGGTGGTTCATGATATTCTCTTGCTGATTTCTGTTATGGTCCTGTGATTTGGCTGATTGGAAAACCAAATGACAAGGCAACATTCAAACCAAGCTTTAGAGCTCTAGGATCTAGCCCTCCTAGTCTCAGAGAGGGATCTCTCAATATGTTTGTATTGATATGTCTTGTTTGCTTTCAAGGGTTGATTTTAGGCTAGTTATTAAGTGCAAGTTTGTTTGTTTGTTGGTTGTACATAGATGATCTAGGCAGCATAGATAGAGTGTGGGAATCTACAAGCCATTGGGAAATGGAGTCATGTGGAAGTCTAAATAGTTCCGATTGATGAATTTGGGGAACCAAAGGGAAAATCTAACTTGGTCAATCGATCTGTGGGATCATATAGGTGGGATGAGATGAACATCAAGGATTTGGAAGGAAAATTAGATCTTTTAAGGACTATTAAGACTCCTTAATTATGTATACCTTTCAACGAAGGGACTTGCAACACTATCTAAACATAAATAAATATTAAATAGTCAGGGCTAACCATGAATTCTACCAACATGAATTATGCAGATAACATAAACAAGACAAACTTTCAAGTAAGACAAAGAAGAAGAGGAACACTTTGTTTCTTCTAATTGTTTCACTTAAAGGAGTTAGAAAACATATAAGAAACACAACTAATTGCATTCATAAAAGGGGGAACACCCAGGCATATAAGACTGCAATTATAAGGACCTTCAAATATGACTATCTCGGCAAGAAATAGAGGGTAAGATCAGAACAAATCCTCTCTGCCAAGCTGAAGACAATAGCATTTGAAGGATGATTTCAGAAATAGCTTTCAAGAGGCAGCAAGCAGGCAGGGAAAACCATAATTCCACCTTGACACCAACTATTTGAAATATTCTGAAATGAGCAAGCTTAAGGGCTTAAAAGAAGTCAAAATACTCAATAAAACCTTCAGCAGATGAAAACATAAAGGTAGTGAAGAGTAAACAGGCCTAAGGTGCTTCTAGGATACATTTCTTAGCCTAAGCTTTTTACTCTACTGCAAGCAAATCATAATTGAACAAGCGAAAAACAGGAAATAACATTAACGAATAGAGAGTACTTCACTAAAACCAAGCTCAAGGATCCAATGATCTAGCCTCCTTCATCAACAGAAAAGTAAAGACATCCACACTTCTTCAACACATCAATCCTTCTTCAAAACAGTAGTCTATGTATTACTTCAGAATTCATCAAATTCCAACCCTTACAATGAGAGTTCGAATAGGATTTATAAGTGAATGGGGAGGAGAGGTGACGGAGATGGTCTTAATGGTTAGTTAAAACAGAGGAGAAAAGCATTTGAATGTCCATTCTGTGTCATAAATATTACATTAATTTCTTTTCCCATTCTAGTAGTTCTTTTAGACTTTGGGGCCTAATTGTCAAGCTGGTAATGACTCCAAAGAGTATCTTTGTGGAGAAGTCTTCTGGCTGCTGCAGTCCTGTCTTTTCTTTCGGTACAAGTAAAGTGGATAGTATGGGTTTTGAGACCACCCATACCTTTACAATAACTGCCTTAACAGTTTAAAATATATTTCGTTGTGTAATATTTGCTTCCCTTTGATGTATTCGAGGCTCTTTAGGCCTAACTTTCCTTGATTTAATAAAAAAGATATGCTTTATGGACTAATTATGTTGTTATTCTTCATAATCCATTATGTTGTCTTTGACACTCTTGAACCTCTTTAAAACTTTGTTTATTTGTATTTAACTGTGCTTTCCTCCTTTAATCCTCGCTCAAGCTTTAATCTCAGTCTTCATCCTTTAATCTTATATTCTTCAATCTTCATTGTTTTCTTTATGTGCAAGAGGCTTCTTGGATGCACTGGAGGGTTTCAAAAAGGATTAATTCTCATGAGGCATTGATCAATCGTTGATATAAAACCCTAGATCCCTTTCTCCTTTGTTTATAAACCCTCGGATTGTCATCCAAAGACTCTGTCATTTAGTTTGACTGTGAGGCGGCTTTTGGGCCTAAAATTCCATTAAACCTGCAACAAAAAACACAAATTTAGCTTAAAACCTGCGAGATTAGGGTAAAACTGCTAATAGAGGCTAAGGGAGGGGTTACAAAACGATGTAGAGGAAGGGGTTATTGCAGGGAAGGGTTCTGTGAACAAAACCAGGAAGAAACAGAGGAAATATTTGAATTTGGGCACAAGTAGAGGCAAGGCGGTTTTGGGCGAAACTGGCGATGGTTTTCACGTGGAAAGAAGGTGGAAAGAGGTAATGGGTTGATCAAACGCGATACGGGTTATAGGATGACATGTGTCCTATCAAAACTGCCAATTTCGTGTTGAAGTTGCACGTTAAATCATTTTGGTGGATTGAGCGTGAAAACAGTTCTGGACCGTCAGATCTAGGAGATCGACGGCTAAGATCAAACGCGAAGGGAGGAAAAATGTGTGGTAGATGGATGGTGGGACCCAGTGATGACATCAGCTACTTTGTCGCGGAGCGAAAATTTCAATGTGCGGGGTGAAAATTGGTTGGGTGGAGTTAAAATACGAGGATCAATGAGAGTCGTTGGATTGAGGAAATGGACGGTTCATATCTCTTCACTAGATCGCACAGATGTTAAATGGAGCGAGGGGAGGAGAAAAGTGCAAGAAAGCACAGACCATCCGATCAGGAGGATCGACGGTTGAGATCATATCAGGGAATGGCGGAAGCGAATGAATAGGGTAGAGAAAAAGCGATAGTGCGAGAGGGCGATGACTGTTCGATTCGGAGGATCGACGGTTGAGATTCGATCGCGTGGGAAAAAAAATGAAGTGGAGGGGGGCCGATTGCGAAAATGCGATGAAGCGAGGACCGTAAGATCTGGGAGAGACCAACGGCTAGGATTAAATGAGGAAGGGGAATGTAAAGGGCGGGGTCGACATGCAGGAGTAATGTGGGTCATTAGATATGGGGAAATGGACCGCTAAGATTGAATCGGGGCCGTGCACATCGGAGATCCAGACATATGGGAGGAGGAAACGTGGAAGGAGCGATTGTGAAGTGCCGATGCGATGTGCGATGGCTGATGCAATAGAGAGACATGATGGCCGTCAGATCTGGGAGAGATCGATGGTTAAGAATCCATTGGAGGATCGGCCATCGGCAGAGAAAAGGTTTGGGAACTTTGGATGATGCGAAGTGCGATGGCTAATGGAGCGCAGGCCGTTGGATCTAGCAGACGATTAACGACTGGGATCAAATCGGGGAATCAGCCATCGGTGAGAGAGGAGACAGGGGAGCAAGGAAAGGCTGAAGTGCGATGATGCGATGGTCATTGGATCTGATGGATCAACGGTCTAGATCTCATCGGTGGATCGACCATCAGAAGAAAAAAGGAAAAGGGAAGTGAAACTTACAAAGTACGATGCGCCGATCGCCGATGGGCTTAACGCTCAGTCGTGGCGGCGAGTCGTATGGAGGAAAAGGGGATAGGGCCTAAGCCGAAAAGCGCTTAAGGCCCATATGTAAAACGGGTCGGAAAATAGGCCAAAAATGGGTTTTTAAGGCCTAAAACAGGGTTCTGATAGGTTAAAATAAGATGTTTTTAAACCCAATGAAGGAGTTTTGATGGTTTAGAAGGTTTTTTAGGGAAATGAAGGGTAAATGAGAAAGGGAAAAAGGGGGAAATGGGGGGAAATGAAGTGGAGGTGAAAATGGTGGAAATGGCTTAGAAATAGTCTTCTTTGCAATAGCAGGGCGAACTTAGAGGCTTTTATTGAAGATTATATCAATGGAATGAATCTTTTTGGATAATGAACATAGTGAGATTTCAAAAACTCCCAAGTTTTTCACAAAATCTTGTTTTTTGGAAATCTAGGGACTAATCTATCCATCATTAGGTATAGAAAAATTATACATGGCTAACAATTTCCAAGTTGCATTTTATGAGATGTATGAAGAGTGTCATCCCTCCTTATTGCTGGTCAAAGACCGTTGTAAACACTGTGTGAGTTTTATTGAATATTTGAAGAATTGCTATGATGAGTTCATGGATGAGGAAATTTTAGAGGCCCTTCATGAAAATCCCTTTCATCACCAAGAAGAATGGATATCCTCTCTCTTGGATGAAAATGAGATCCAAACAGAGTTTATTTATGATAATAATGTTACATCCTCTGAGTTTGATGAAAAGTTGCAGCAGACATGTCAGTATTTTGATCATCAAGAGTATGAGAATCATTGCAAACAACAAGAGGAAATATTGGAAGATAATTACTATAAATCTCAGGTAAAGGAAAAAGTTGATGCTTCATGTTATTTCTTGCATCAATCTACATCAAATAATGAACACACTAATGAAGAAGTGGGTGAAAAGTTTTCTTTATCCGTGTCTTCTAATCTGAAATCATTTGAGTACAAGTCCAAAGTTAAGTTTCAATTTGTGGATGAAGTTGCTAAGAACATTGAAAAAGACATTGAAGTTTTAGAAGATCAAATTCAACCTTATAGGCTTCATGATCAAGATCAGTCTTTTCAAAAGTTGTTATTGCCATAAAACAAAGAGAGGGTGCTGCTACCTTTCTCCTTTAAGTTTGAGGAAGAATACATTGTTTTTGAAAATCAATTTGAACAAAAGTTTGATAGCATACAATTGAAATTTTGTGTGGCTGAGCAAAGCATAAATGAGTTGTCTAAAGTTGTAGAATGTCTTGAGAATTATCAAACGGATTATGTGTTCTATGATCCTATAGCTGGCTACATGGAAGAGTTCTACAGTTCATATTTTTAATTTTATTTTCATCATGAGGATCAGATCCATTTTGTGTTGCCTTGGTCATTTCAGTATCATGCTTACTGTTGGTTCAAGTGCAGTCAACAAGTTCAAGTGTCAGATCCGATTAATGACTGGCTTCCTTGGAAGTTTCATGTTTCTTGAGTTAAAAATGGAGATTGCAGCTGTTAAGGTAGGTAGGAGTGTGTGAATAAGCTTAAGTTGACTGAGTATCTTTTCAGTAGGTACAGATTTGGTTCTTCTGCAGTGATCATTAATCTTGAGCCTGAGGAGAAGGCTAGAAGAGCGTGGCGAAGTTTTCATAAATTTCAAAGTTTTTATTTCCAAGAAAATGGATGGCACTGGAACTATTGGTTCTTTGGTGTACCACTGGGGCACACCATCCCAGGTGGAGCCACTGTTATCACACATAAATTTTTATTTTTTGATTAGGGTCACTCATCTAGGTTTCATCTGTCTCATAAGGTTGGTCCATGAAATTACTGAAAAATTCATGAAATAAGTCTTTATCCTAAGTCCAAAACACCTCATTGATCATGTCATTTCAATCATATCTATCAATTTTCACTTTAGGTTCACATGCATTGGTTTAAAATTCGTTTTTAAGTCACATGCCTGATTTTTCCTGATTCTGCAGCAAATCTGTAAAATTTATAACTAAGAATGCTGCAAAATTATGTTTCTGCAAAAATGAATGGGATGATGACCTGACAAGTCTTTAGTGGTTAGGGTAAAGGTAAGGTCATAAAATTGATTTTCATAATCATCCAAGCATGCAAAAGCATAAATACCACTCATCATTGCTTTCCACTCCCTCATTTTGTCATCTTTCTCTCCACATTCGAATTTCATTCCTTAAACAAGCTACCCAAGCTCCTCTCTATCATTTAATTTTCAACCTTTGCATGTATTAGTCAGTTGTCACCTTTGAAAAGTTAGCTTTGTGACAAACAACTTGCTGTCCAAATTGTTTTTTACAGCTGTCACATTTTTAAGAGGGCAGTTTGGGTTATAAAAGGAAATTTCCATGAAGAGGAAAGCATAAAAATGAGGATATGTGTTTGGATAGGAACCTATGTAATTTTAACTGATCATGGACGATCTCAACTTCACACAAGTTTTCATCCAGACAGGTTACATGTATTTCTACCAAGAGCTACAAGGGGATTTTTTTGTTTCTTGGACTGTTTGAGTTGTTGGTTTCAAGAGGAATTTTCAGGCAAATGAAGATGATCTTCAAAAATATGAAGGAGGTTTTTTCTAAGCACATAACAGGGAACAAAAGCCTCTTTCAATTTTCTCCCAAATGCTACCACTTTGGAGATTCGAAGTTTCCTTTGGGACCTATTTTCAGAATTCAGAATTTTCTTGTTTTATACATGATTTTATAATGCAGATTCCAGACAACTGAAGATGGTTTTAAAAAAACCAAGAGAGAATTTTATTATAAAAATTCTTATATACAAAAACCTCCTCCACTTTTTCAACAGCTATCAAGGATCGAGAGATAGAAGCTCATGAGTGCAGCCTTATTTTTCAGGAAAAACAGAGTCATTTTTATTGGTAGATGAAGTGGCTGAAGGTGAACAAGTTGTTTCTTGAGGAGGGTAAGAGGTATTTTTAACCAAATTTTCCTTATCAGGATTCATACTATCACCTCACATAGCCATGGACCTTTTATAGGCTTAAAATCCAAATTTTGTGAAGTCTGTGGGAAATTAGGCAATTTCGTAGCGTGTCACGGGCTTGAAGCCCAGTTTTTGCTGCAGAATTTCTGAAGACATCTTTTTGGTTGCAAATCACTTAAATTGACCTGGTTAAGAAAATTTAAGGTTTGTATTTAAATATTTTTGATCACTCAACATCCTCCAATGGTCAAAAGCAGCAAAGGTAAAACACATGTGGCCTAATTATTTTTTGCTACGAAAGTAGCTCAAAACTCGGTTTTTACATCAAGGTCAACTTTTGGAAGAAGGTGAAGGGTAAATAACTATTTCAAATTTGTTTCTCTATGAGGAATGATAAACAGTATCAAAGCAAGGATAAAGAGTATTATATCAAAAGATTGCTAAGTGGAGATATTTTGTTATGGATATAGTTCGAAGATACCAGCTCACTATGTTGTCATATCATCAAACTGACAGCTCCTTAATAGTAGGCAAAGCAGCTTCATGAAGGCAGTCAGAGTATTAATGTTTTTTTTGTGGCCAGTATGGTTGAAAGACATGATTCCTTTCGAGGAATATTTGGATAATCTTTAGATTAAATGTTATAAGTAGGTGTTTGAGTCATAGTAGGACTCTAACTCGTAATTCGAAAGGTGTTAGTTCTAGTTTTAAATATCTAGTTAGTGGTTAGATCTCATGTCAGTAATAGAGTTTAATTTTCTAGCCACTTGGTAGATTGGATGTAAAGGCTAGATGCCTATAATTAGTGAGTACTTCGATGTATGAAGGGTTGGAAAATGTTATCTCAGCAGACTATTTTATTGTAAAGATTTTGGATTTTCTGTTATATAAAGTAACAATACCACTTTTATTCACCTGACATTCTTAGTATATTTTAATGAGTTTATGTCCTATCTTTTGAAATGTTTTTATTCCAAAGTCTTAATGCTTATTACTCAGAATTCATGATTGTTCATGCTTCGACTTCCTTTAAGTATTAAGCTATGGTCAAATGAGTTTTAGGTCCTATATTTGAAAGGTTTTCTTCATTGTCTTAATGCTTATTACTTAGAATTCATGATTGTTCATGCTCTGACTTCCTTTAATTATTAAGCTATGGTGAATCTCTTTGAGTATTTTGCTTTCAATACCTTGATGTCTCATTACTCAGAATTCGTGTGTCAACATGCTCTGACTTCCTTTGAACCTAAAGTTATTGGGATTTTCCTGAATGTGTTATTATTTCATTGAAATATATACAAGCCTCAGCTTCCACAAGGAGAGCCTTTGTCATATTTATCCTTGTCACTGACTCCATAGCCCAATGGTAGTAAGCTTTGATCTTTTCAACCTGCAAACATATAAAAACAATACATAAATCATAGAGTTAGCCATCTATTTTTATCATTAAACAATATCAGAAACCCCCTTGAGAGAGCCCTCTTAGACTGAAGAAGCTAAGCTTTAGTTAGAAGTGGTTTGAAATAGTTACACTGAATTTTTCTTATCAGTAGCCAATTAAGTACGATTTTGGTGATAACATAATGGATATTAATAATCTACATTGACATGGCTATATTTTATTAATGTACCTAAATTTACAACTTCCATGATGCTTCTAATATTGTAAAATGTTAAAAGTGGAGTTTTTTATGATGTAATGAATATTAATAATCTAGATTGACCTGGCTATACTTTATTAATGTACCTACATTTACACCTTCCATGATGCTTCTAATCTTGTAAAATGTTAAAAGTGGAGTGTTTTATGATGTAATGGATATTAATAATCTATATTATCATACAGTGATATGATGATAGTGTAGGTTGATGTTCAAGTTGTAAAATTCGTGTACATATCAAGGATGAATGATAGTACAAGCCAAAAATGACATTATTATAAATTATTAAAAAAAAATTTAAGTGCTAAATCATACTTCTTATTAAGGACATAACTAATTTGTAAGTTGAAAATTCCTTTTTAAAGGTGCTAAATCATACTTCTTAGCCTATTTATAGATGTCAAAGTAAAGGTTTCTAGATGTGATTTCTCCCATAAATTTCAAGGCAAACTAAACTCTAAGGAAAGCCCTGTATATGTAATTTCTCCCACAAACTCATAAAGGTGTGAATTTTAACATAACTTCATCAACCACTACCACTAGTTGTTTTAGTAAGTGCATAAAATAATTTTGCAAACCATGTACATGTTATTTCTCCCACAAGCTCATCAAGGTGTGACTTTTACATAACTTAATAAACCACTACCACTAGTTGTTTAAGTAAGTGAAAAACACTACCACTTTAAGGAAACATGTGTAGATGTGTCATTTCTCCCATAAAATTTTAGGAAAAATTTAAGGCATGTGTCATTTCTATGTCATTTCTCTGTCATTTCTCCCATAAACTGCAAGGCAATGTGATTTCTCCCATACACTATAAGGAAAACTTTGAGGAAAACTATTTACATGTCATTTCTGTTTTAAGCTCTAGGCAAGACAAACTTTAAGGCATGACATTTCTAGATGTGATTTCTCCCATAAAATTTAAGGCAAACCATGCACATGCCATTTCTCCCACAAACTAAAGGCTTTGTCCCATAAATTCAAGGAAAAATTTAAGGCCTAAAAACTGAACCTAAAGTGGCTGAATTTCCATAGGATTTTGAACTTCCATAGGATTTTAGTCTGTCTGTTGAGTGTTAACTTGTACAAGTTCTAACGCAGAGTCTGTAAAGGTCCAGGTAGCCTATGGATCTTATCTTTTCTTAAAGGTGACATATCTAGTAAATGCCCCTACAGTCAATCTCTGGAACAGATCTAAATAGAAGTTCTTCATTTTAATATCCACAAACCACTACCACTTTAAGGCAAACCGTGTACATGTGTCATTTCTTCCCTAAAATTTTAGGAAAACTTTAAGGCATGTGTCATTTCTATGTCATTTATCCCATAAACTATAAGTCAATGTCATTTCTCCCACAAACTCATAAAGATGTGACTTTTGACATAAATTCATCAACCACTACGACTAGTTGTTTTAGTAAGTGCATGAAATAATTTTGCAAACCATGTACAAGTCATTTCTCCCACAAAATCATCAAGGTGTGACTTTTGACATAACTTAATCAACCACTGCCACTAGTTGTTTAAGTAAGTGCAAACCACTAGCACTTTAAGGCAAACCGTGTACATGTGTCATTTCTCCCATACATGTGTCATTCTTCCATAAAATTTTAGGCAAACTTTAAGGCATGTGTCATTTCTATGTCATTTCTCCCATAAACTATAAGGCAATGTCATTTCTCCCATATACTATAAGGCAAACTTTAAGGCAAACCATGTACATGTCATTTCTCTCTTAAAATCTAGGCAATGAAAACTTTAAGGCATGTCATTTCTAGATGTGATTTCTCCCATAAACTTTAAGGAAAACCATGCACATGCCATTTCTCCCATTAATTCAAGGCAAACTTTAAGGCCTAAAAATTGAACCTAAAGTGGCCAAGCTTCCATAGGATTTTAGTCTGTCTGTTGAGTGTTAACTTCTGCAAGTTCTAAAGGCAGAGTTTGTAAAGGGCCAGGTAGCTTCTGGATCTCATATTTTCTCAAAGGTGACATATCCAGTAAATTCCCCTACACTCAATCTATGGAACATATATAAATAAAATTTCTTCATTTTAATATCCATAAACCATTACCACTTTAAGGAAAACCGTGTACATGTGTCATTTCTCCCACATGTGTCGTTTCTCCCATGAACTTTTAGGAAAAATTTAAGGGATGTGTCATTTCTATGTCATTTCTCTCATAAAATATAAGGAAATGTCAATTCTCCCACAAACTATAAGGCAATGTCATTTCTCCCATAAACTATAAAGAAAACTTTAAGGCAAACCATGTACATGTCATTTCTCTCTTAAACTCTAGGCAAGGCAAATTTTAAGGCTTGTGTCATTTATCTGACATTTCTATGTCATTTATCCCATAAACTATAAGGCAATTTCATTTCTCCCTTAAGCTATAAGGAAAAATTTAAGGCAAACCATATACATGTCATTTCTATCTAAAACTTTAGGCAAGGCAAACTTTAAGACATGTCATTTCTAGATGTGATTTCTCCCATAAACTTTAAGGAAAACTTTAAGGAAAACCATGCACATGTCATTTCTCCCACAAACTCTTTCTCTGTCATGTGTTTCTATGTCATTTATCCCCTAAACTATAAGCCAATGTCGTTTCTCCCTTAAACTATAAGGCAAACCATGTACATGTCATTTCTCTCTTAAACTTTAGGCAAGGAAAACTTTAAGGCATGTATTTTCTAGATGTGATTTCTCCCATAAATTTAAAGGCAAACCATGCACATGTCATTTCTCTCACAAGCTCTTTCTCTGTCATTTCTATGTGACATTTTTCCCATAAACTATAAGGCAATGTCATTTCTCCCTTAAACTATAAGGAAAAATTTAAGACAAATCATGTACATTTCATTTCTCTCTTAAAATTTTGGCAAGACAAACTTTAAGTCATGTCATTTCTAGATGTAATTTCTCCCATAAACTTTAAGTCAAATTTTAAGGCATGTCATTTCTAGATGTGATTTCTTCCATAAACTTTAAGGAAAATTTTAAGGCAAACTTTAAGGAAAACCATGCATGTATGTAATTTCTCCCATTAATTAAGGGCAAACATAAAATTTAAGGCAAAATTTAAGGCAAACCATGCATGCATGTCATTTCTCCCATTAATTCAAGGCAAACTTTAAGGCCTAAAAATCGAACCTAAAGTGGATAAACTTCCATAGGATCCCCCAAACTCAAAGATTTATCCCATTAATTCAAGGAAAACTTTAAGGCCTAAAAACTGAACCTAAAGTAGTTGAACTTCCATAGGATAGGATCCCCCAAACTCAAGGTTTTATCCCATTAATTCAAGGCAAAATTTGAGGCCTAAAAAGTGAACCTAAAGTGGTTGAACTTCCATAGGATTTTATTTTTTCTGTTGAGTGTTAACTTCTACAATTTCTAAAGGCATAGTCTGTAAAGGGCCAGGTAGCCTCCGGATCTCATCCTTTCTTAAAGGTGACTTATCCAGTAAATTCCCCTACATTCAATCTCTGGAAAAAATCTAAATAGAAGTTCTTCATTTTAATATCCATTTCTATACATGTCATTTCTCCCATAAACTTTAAGGCATTTGCTAGTGTTTTTGGAACCATGTACCTGTCATTTTTATGTCATTTCTCCCATAAACTTTAAGGCAAAATTTAACGATAACCATGTACATACATTTCATTTCTCCCATTTCTCCCATAAATACAAGGCAAACTTTAAGGATAACCATATACACGTGTCATTTCTATGTCATTTCTCCTATAAATTTTAAAGCCAACTTTAAGGATAACCATGTACATGTCATTTCTATGATATTTCTCCCATAAATTTTAAAGCAGACTTTAAGGATAACCATGTACATGTCATTTCTGCCATAAATTTTAAAGCAAACTTTAAGGATAACAATGTATATACATCTCATTTCTCCCATTTCTCCCACAAACTCAATGAAAACTTTAAGGATAACCATGTGCATGCCATTTCTCCGATAAACTTTAAGGCATAATTTGCTACTGTTTTTGGAACCATGTACATGTCGTTTCTCCCTTAAAATCTAGGCAAGGCAATCTTTAAGGCATGTCATTTCTAGATGTGATTTCTCCCATAAACTTTAAGGAAAACCATGCACGAACCATGTACATGACATTTCTCCCATGCATTTGAAATAAATTCTAATTTAATATATTTGATTAAATTTGTTTTTTTTGTTGAGAATGCAGCAAGATGATGGAGCTTAGTGAAATGAAGTCGCCTTCACTAAGTGGGCCCGCAGGCAAATTCTGGCGCAAAGTCTATTTTTAGACTATGTCTATTTTTAGACATACGGAGCATAATTTGGGAATTCTACTTGGAGATTCTTGAAGTATGCGACATGTTGGTAAAAATAGATGAGACCCTTATTTTTAGGACCCAGGCTATTTTTAGACTGATCTCCTAAAAATATGGAAGTCAAATATTATTTACCCTTAATAATATTTTGACTATAAACAGCAGTTTACTCTCTTGGCGCACTTCAGTTTGAGTCATGGAGGTGGCTCATGCAACTGACACAAGGAATCATGTGGTTCCTAGGGTTTGATGGCATCTTGCATGGTTGGCTTCAGTTAGACTTCAGTGGCAGAAGTTTTGGAGGAGTTAACGGGACAGATAGTGGAGTTGTGTTCTTTTTGTTTTAGTTGAACTAGTTGGGATTAGTTAACTAACTAATCAACTAGATATGAGTGGAGTGAATTAAATAATATTTAATTCACTAAATATTAACTCATTAGTCAACTCAAGAACACTTCAGTTCACTACAGTGCATGATCAGTTCAGTGGAGACCAGGGGAAGAGGTAGATGAAAGGGTGAGTAAAGCTATCAGTTGGTAGATTTGTTTTGCATGAGTTTTGCATTACACTTGGAGGAATTGTCCATGACAATTACGCAATCAAGGGAAGGGGATTCGAACCTTGAACCTCTTCATATACAAGCCATGATTGCGCAATAGAGGCAAGGCAATTGGCGGGGAGTTTTGAACCTCAGACTTGTTCAAAACTGAGTCAGATTGTGAGTAACTTCATGAGAGAGTACTGAGTACTTGTGAGGAGTATTGTACTTGCTTGGTTACTTGATTTCTCCATTACACACATTAGTCAAAGGGGTTTTCATGCTTTCCCCCACACACCAGTTAATGGGATTGAAAATGATGTAGATTGTTTCATATTTCCGCATGTGACAATTAATCGAGAAGAAGGTTGTACAGGTGTATGCAATTCGAAATTGATATATGACCGGGTTAATCTTCAGTGAATAAGTGATTTATTCAGCTAATTTCTACATTTTTTTAGGGATAAAAAAACCCACTAAATATGGTTGAAAAATGGACATTATGCATAGATGTTTCTTGCTATCCCAATGTAGGGAAAGCAGTGATTACATATGTGCTTTGCAATATTGCAACTAGCAAGGTCCTCCAAAGGAAAATGAATATACCGAGAAGAACAACAAACAACGAGACATATTATATTGCATTGATATAAGGCTTGGGAACAACTAGGGAGTATGGATAAAATGGAATTGTAGTTTTCACTAATTACGAACTTATGTGCAACCGGATGAAAGACATGTACCAAGTTAAGAACGAAAAGCTAAAGCAACTACATGGAAAAGCAAACAATATTGTTAGCCAATTTCAATTTGTTAGTATAAGACATTGTACAAATTTTAATAAGATGTATGCTGGTCTATTATGTGAGGAAATTCTAATTCAAGATTCGTCTATCAAAGATGAATTAGTATTATACGGGGCAATGCCAATTCAAGATTCATCTCTCAAAGATGAATTAGTGTTGAGATGCTCTTCTTCAAAAATTCAAGATTCATCTCTCAAAGATGAATTAATGTTGAGACGCTCTCCTTCAAAATTTATTGATAGACATTGTAACATATTTTTGATATGTGTGTTTTTTTTACTTGTAAATGTGTATTTTTTAATGACCATGTGTTTTTTTCAATTATATACCAAATGTGCTCCCACCATGTAAATCGCAACTTGGTGAACTTAACATTTTTATAATTTTTTTGCTGAAATTGAGTTTCACACATCAATTAGTGCTTTTAAAGTTGTGTTTTACATAATTTGTGTACACTAAATTACATTAATTTTTTGAAATTTCTTTTGAATTTATTTTAAATAGTAATTTAAAAATAATTGTAAATTTCCACTCTAGATATATCCATATATATCATGGAGGATGAAAGGCGAAGATCAATATAATCCCATGTCTCTACGAGAGAGGGGTATCATGGATCGAGGGATGTTCATGGTATTTAAATATAATATTACCTCCATACATGTATGTACATATGGAATTGATTTTTGTATCAATTTTGTGAGTTAAATTAATTTTTAATAAATTTTGTTTTTTATTTTTTAGGAGGTGGGAGGATAAGGATGTCTACTCCATCAATGGAGCAAAACCATGGTTCACGCAATTTAATCAATAAATATGTGCATGTATTTATATGTATGAATTTATTTTTGAATTGATTATAAATTCATATTTTTTCATGAAGCTTCCCTCTCGTCTCATGACATTGGTGGTGGTACACATTCCCTTGGAAGACCATCAATAGGTGGTGGTTAATTGTGTGAAAGTGGTGATATGAATTCCCCCAGAGGCCAATCAATGGATGATCATGTTGGTTCTCAACCAATCAGTGGTTATTCTAGTTCTCAATAGTCTCAGGGTGGGCAAAATGCTAGCCAACCATATCGAGGTGGCCATCAATCTAAATATTATTTTCATTCAATTTGTACAAATTTGTTTACATGTTTTTTTAATATAAAAAATTTTATATATTGATGCAGAGGGTCAAAATGATGCTCCAAATGTTGCTCGAAAAAGATGTAGGACAAAACGTGTCATTCAAGAAGACGGTTGTACACCAACCACGACTTATCCGTTTGACATTTCCGGTATACCTTGAGAATCAAACATGCAACAATGCACCTTACGAATGTGTCAAAATCTCCATTCAAAATTGAATATAGATCTCGCGTCTTTGAATTTCATTGCTGATAGTCAACAAAGCTTGGAAATAGTTACTCTCTCTTTAAGTGAACTAGTATATGCGTACCTAAAGCTTGGGCCAAACGCTAATACTTTTGTAGAAGTGATGAGAAAAAGAAAGGAAACAGTGATGGGTCCCGATACATGGGAGGTTTTTAAACTAGTTACAACAAAAATGGCCAAGTCTATGTTTAATTTCAAAAAAGGGCTGAAACAAAAGATGTTAAAGGTGCAATATTTCAAGCACCCTAATATAGTTTGCTATCTGTATGACAGACACCTTGCTGCCTATGGAAGACTCCCATGGAACGATGAGGTTCCAATTTATTTTGCAAAATTATTGTATGCATAATTCTTTTTTGGAATGAAACCCAATTATAATGACCTTCCCTATGAACTTTTTGGTCCTAGGAAAGGTCGATTGTGTGACCGTAAGGGCGCTAGGCGTGATGTTGAGTTGCCTCGCCCTAAGCCACCATTGGTTAGTCGACCTCTTCGTCTCAAAACTTTGCAGTCAAATATGGATGTCATTTCTCAAATTAGTCAAGAAGCAAGGGATGCCATCATTGACAATGTTCAGAGTGGATTGGGTGGAGTTGATGTTTTCTGAATCGACAAAGATCACGCGATAATGCACGTGCTAATTTTGTTTATTATACAGAGAAAAGATAGACAATATGAGTGTTGAAGATCTCAGAACATATGCAAAGAATTTTCGCAATGGTTGGCAAGACCTAATTATTCATGCGCAAGAGGGCATGGGAATGGTATGTGTTAATGGTTAGTGTGATTATTTTAACACATGTACAATTTGTAATAAATACATATATACATACATTTATTTGTATACATTAATCTAACAAAAATTTATCATTACATGTTAACACCATTTGCAGTTGTCACGCTTGATGAATGAAGATGATGTTAATATCATGGTCGGAGCCTCTGGTTCACACAATCAAGATGGGTCTCACCATCAATCACACAATCAAGATGGTTCTCACCATCAAGATATGTTGGCAAATGTTAGTGTTTTTTAAGTGAACATGATTATGTACAATTATTTTTTTATCTATTATTATATTTATCGAAACATGATGACATATTTTTAAAATAAATAATTGTGCACACGTGTACATGTATATATAATCAAATGTTAATAGATTCTAATTTCGTCCGATTTTTTGGGATGGAGGTACCTTCTTCTTCCTTGGGGGATGTGCCAAATCCACCATCACAAGTATGAACAAATTTTCACTTTTAAATATGTTTTTAAGTTATATATTCTAGCTCAAAAGTTCCATTAAAAAATGAGATCTCTAGATCGAGTTATTTTAATTTTTTTGAATTTTAGGTATTTGGATATATTCTTTCGGAGCCACCCTTAGGAGATTTTCCAGAACCACCATCATAAGTATTCAAATTTTCACTTAAATATATGTTTAAGCTATAAGTTATAAATTAAAGTTCAAAAATTTTATTATAAATTGAGATCTAGATCTTGAGTTATTTTATACTTTTAAATTTTTTGAATTTTAGGTTCCCGGAGACGATTTCTTTCTCCACAGAGTCTAGCGATGGAGTGTATGATGGAGATAGGAACATCCACACCATTTGAACCATTTGAACAAGTTTTCTAACTTTTTTTTTTAATATTATTGAAAATTAGATTATATATGCATTTTCATTTGAAATTTTTTAATATATATATATATATATATATATATATTGTACATTTTACTGTAGATGATGTTCTTGTGGAGGAAGTTTTAATGGAAGAGCAACAAAACACAATGGAGAGAGAACCTCATGAGTTATTGCATGATTTTTTTTTTCATTTCGTTTTTTTACATGAAGTTATATATTCTCATTCAATTTTAAAACATTAAATTATCATGAAGTTCATGATCATTTTTTGACATTTTCCATTTCTTAATTTTCATTTTTTTCTTTGACTGAACTTCTATCAACTCTATGCATGCTGCACACAACAAGTCAATATATTGACAACTTATGACATCAGGTTCATAGTCTTCAAAGTAAAAAAAATCCCCACTTTGATTAGTTTGTCTGAAAAAATAACCTTTCAGTATAATAGACCCTCTGTCATATGTAAACCCGTGATCATTATAGTTTTCTAATAATTTCATCTTTCGTTCAGTGCAACACGTCAAATAATACTTCACATTTTCATCGTTGATAGTAGGTGCAATTACGTCAAAAACATCTCCTCCACAATAAAACAAACCTAAATGTATTTAAATTTATATCATAATTAACATGAAAAATTAACTTTAAAATTAACATACATGTACTTGATTTTATTATCTATTTATAGATCTCTATCATTTGAAAGAAATTGAAGTGTTACCTTCTCTTACAAGATCAGAAACTCGATCACCATCAGATGATATTGTAGTCTTCTCTGATTGCATTTATTTGCAACGAAATTTTTCCCCTTTGTATTTAGCTCTGTATGTTGCCAATATTTTACAAACATTTTGTTTTCACAAACATCATTGGATTCTGTGTTGTCTATGCAAACATGAAAAAAACAAGAATATTTTCTTTTATTCAATGCAAACATATTTGTGGACAACTTTGTTTTAATTGAATGCAATTTTTGAATCCCTTTTATTCTTTCAATGTCATTTCCAATCGATCTATCTACATTTTCGACCACATTATGTCAAAAAAACCTATATGGAAAATTCAAAGAAGAATATAAATATGATATCAAAATACCATCAAAGATAATCATTGTGATAAATGTACACTGTTTAAAATTAGAAATTATCCAATAAAAATTAAATTGAATATACCTTCGCACTTCCCTTGATCGGTTAGTCTCATGGATTAGTGCAGCGATGCACCATTGAACAACTTCTTTAGCTAAGAGAAGTCAGTTTGCAGAGGGGTCCATTTGATATCTTCGAAGTGCTCGTTTTATGCATGCTCCTGCACCGTCATGTTCTCCTTTTCCATGACCAATCTCAAAGAAATTCCAACAATGTTTAATGTTGGTTTTCATATGAAGCTGACACAACCAAAAGAATGATAATTGACCTGCACATCCATCTGACCATATCCAATGTTCATTGAATTTTATTCCACGACTTTTCAAGGAGTCATAAATCTTTCAAAAACAATGTTGTACAAAATATGTATCATGTGTACGATCATCACTGATATAAAAGTGATATTCTTTAATAACATACCGATTTTCACTTGTGCTTTCTATATGATCAACATTTTGTTCAACATGTCTATATAGAATATGGACGAGCATGGAGACTTGGTCAGAATGATAGTATTCAATTTGAATTTATTTTTGTGGAACAAATGTGTAGTTTTCTGCAAAATCAATTACTGACAAAATGGTCCCTGGTGGAAAAACTTCATAGGATTTTTTGAATTGCAAGTCATGCCATCGAGCTCTATGGGAATTCTTAGTGTATTTATAAATTTTTGCCTCAAAACTTTCTAAAAAAATCTATCACAAAAATTTCTTCTTCTTGTAAATCAATTCTTTTAGAGCTTGAACCTTGAATCAATGTATGAATATATTCATATCTCTTCCATTTCACTTTCATGTTGGACAATGATTGAACATTTATATCATTACGACATTTGTTTTGAAATTTAGTCAAATTTCCACAATCATCGCATTTTTTACCACCATACCATTTCTTTTGGTAAAATAATTCATGGCTTTCTCTTCCACATAGAATTTGAGATATAAATCACGGATAGTGGAATGAGGAGGTGAATATTTCCAAAATTTTCTATCAAAAATAAAGAATGTGTCATAATATAACTGAAATTCCACATGATAACGACAACAAGTATCACTTACGGTGATAGGTTTTACATACCATGGTTTTTGTTGCACAAAAGCACTGATTGTGACATCAATTTCATGATTCTCTTCTTTGAACTTGTTGAACAACTCTATCTGAGTGGTGTCCAAGAAATTTTTTGGATGATCTTTGTATTGCTTTCGTGTTATTCTTCTTCGCATCACATCCCTTGCTTTTGGCGAAACACATGAATTTTTCATCCAATATTCATATATTGTTTTTTTAACATTTTCTCCAAGTCTAACTTTGTATAGTTGCCTACAAATAGTTGTCCAACAAGCGAGTTCATCATTTACATCTATTTGCAACCAAAATTTTCGATGTTTGTGCAAATTTTTTCGTGAGGTTCCTAATGCTCGTGCCATATATTTTACCAAGCGATTCTCTTTAGTACTTGATGAAACCACCGCCATATGTATTTCTCTACATGCAACTGAAACATTTTTCTGTCTAGATCTTCTAATTGAATTTATAGCACTATGTATATTTTGTATCACATTTTCCTTCATTTTTTAATCTTTTGTTGATTTTCAAATACCCAATAAAGTCGTAGCTTCTTTTAAATCCCTTAATGTAAGGAGGCCTTTAAAAAATTGGGCTTGAACTGCCACATTTTCCTTTATGACTTGTACGAATAAAAAATGTGATTAACACGATATCGTATAACATTGTCAGATTTTTTATCCCCATATGTGTGAGTGTCAACATTTTCTAACATCTCATCATCAACATTGATTTCATCTTTACATATTCGAATTAATAGTACATAATAAGTTTACATATTCAATAAATAACTAAATTGATAAATATGTATAATTTCAATAATAGGTGCATGTGTTCAACACACACACACACACACACACACACACACATATATATATACATACCTGGTGATTCAATTTCTTCACTTGAATTTCTTTCAACATTTTCACCATCTTCAATCATTGGCTCAATATCTCTTTCACTTTCTCTTTCAAAATTGTGTATCTCATCATCAATGTTTTGAGGAATATCTCTCTCTAATTACATTGAAAATTATTTTTCAAATTAGTTCATCAAATAAAAATTAAGCTTCACAATTTACACTAGGAAAATCTTAAATATCAAATTTATAATATTTACATTTAAATACCTGCGTCAACTTCTAATTGAGTTTGATTTTCCCTTTCAATATTTGAGTGTTCTTCTCTCTTTTTTGTGATATTCTCTCCCATGTTCTCTACATTCCTTAGGGTCTCTTGTTCGATCATATTTTCTCTTGAAATTCCTAGGATTTCCCATGATAATTGAGTATGAAGTTCAAAAAATTTCCTTCAAAAATTTAGACAAAAACTCAATTAAAAAAAACATCACAAAAGATTTAATTTAAAAAAACTCATTTTAAAAATTTTGCACAAAATACATACTTCAATCCAAAACACTTACTTTAAAAAATCTGAGAAAAAATGTCTTCTAAAAATGAAATGAAGATCAAAATATTTCCTTCCAAGTCTTGCAAAAAATTTCATTTAAAAAGTTAGGCAAAAACTCATTTTAAAAAATCATTATAAAAATTTTACTTCAACCCAAAACACGCACTCTAAAAAATGTCACTTCAAAAATTACTTCCAAAAAATATCCATTGAAAATTAAGTCCTCAAAAAATACCTCCAAAAAATGTCCATTGAAAATTAAGCCCAACTTCTTAAAAAATGTCCTTTGAAAATTAAGTCCAAAAACCTCTAAAAACAAATGTCTCTAAAAACAAAATACCTCCAAACAATGTCCTTTGAAAATTAAGCCCAAAAAGCCTCTAAAAAAATATCGCTTTAAAAAATACCTCTTAAAAATGTCCTTTGAATATTAAGCCTAAAAAGAGTCCTTCCGAAATTAAGCCCAAAAAAAGTCCAAAAAATGTCTTTTGGAAATTAAGCCCAAAAACCTCTAAAAAAAAATACCTCCAAAAAAATGTCCTTTGAAAATTAAGCCCAAAACCCCTAAAAACAAAATACCTTCAAAAAAATGTCATTTGAAATTAAGTCCAAAAAGCATCCAAAAAATGTATCACATACCTCCAAAAAATGTCCTTTGAATGTTAATCCAAAAAGAGTCTTTTGAAAATTAAGCCCAAAAATATCCTTTGCAAAATCAAACCAAATGAAGAAATGTGTGAAATAATGAATCCGTTTACGTCTATTTATATTGCCGCGAAATTTTTTTTAGAGGGGCTTCGTTGAATTTTTCAGCCGACGTAAATTCAATTAAAAGTTTGTTCGAACTTTTGTGTCGTTAAACTTGACGGGTCGTCGGGACAAAAAACAATTCGGCCGAACTTTTTTAAACGTTCGGCCTAACTAAAACGTCTGCAATTATGTAGAGCTGAGCTCTTAATACATTTCTTCAACTTTGGACTGATTAAACTCCATGAAACTTTATAAATTAACTATCGGAACCAAGACAAGCATTTGCAGAATTCAATCTACTTTCAGGAAATATAACTTTTTTGGAATTTCATAAATATTTACTAATTTTAATTAATTTTGTAATAAAACGGGTGCAAACAATTTCTAAAGGTCATTATTATTCAGTGAAATCAATATTCTGTATCTTCTAAAATACACTTAAAAAAAAATGAAAAAATTATGGTGCATTACATTGGTTTGTCATCTGTAATGGGTAGTTTTTAGATTTTTAGTTTATAACTTATATGTTGAGAAATTTTGTGCGAGCCGAAACATATTCAAAATATGCAGTTTTTTCATATTGAATCAATTCAGAAAATTCTAGTAATTATGATATGCATCAGTTGGTTTCGTAAATATAACGAAAATGAGGTAGACTCTATCTAGATTGTTGTAACACATTTTGTTTCTCAAAAACACAAAGTTTTCAAAGAATACACTAACGCGTTTCAACATGACTTTTTATGAATCATTTGATTGTTAAAGAACACACACTCAAAGAAATGCTAAGTTGACATATCAAATGTGTATAATTTTTTTTTCAAAAAATAAGTAATAGAAAGCTAATAAAATTTCTGACAACTTTTATTTTTATTGCAAAATGAAATTCTAAACAAAAAAATTGTTTTGGCTTGTAGAAAGTTGAAATATATATATATATATATATATATATATATATATATATATATATATATATATATATATATATATTTTTTTTTTTTTTTTTCTCAAAAAAGGGCAAAAGGTGTAACCCAACTTCACATTTTCACTTACTGTATGAAGTTACCACACGGTCCATATAATTCTTACATGAAGTTACATAATGTTCCATATAATTATATTTACCTCATTTTTACATGCCCTTCCATTCACTATTCAAGTCTTTGCCTTGTATTTAGGACGAGGAATCATTGCAAGCATAATATTACATCATTTATGCATAGGATCGATTATAAGCTCACATGACTCATTTCTTGTCATTTTAACCATACATTTACAATTTATATATAATCTATTCCAATATATTTCATAATTCTAATTTAGGGCATTGCAATATTAATTATTCACAAAAAATATCATGTTTAGGATTTGTTTCTCGATCCATCGCATTAATATTGGTTACTTTATCGTTGTTACGTACCATCATATATGGTTCATAATGATGATGAACCACATATGATGGTTTGTAAAGTAGATAAAGTGACCAATATCAATGTGATGGATCTTGAAACAAATCCTACACATAATACAAATAGTAGAAGTCTCAAATATGGAAAAATATAATATCATGTTATTTTTTTATATATTTGTTCACTTTAAAAGATTAGTCATCTTTTATAAGGTATTTATGATTAGAAATAGTAGAGAGAGAGAAGAGAGAGAGAGACTCTTTACATTGAATTCTTTTTAAATTGTTTGTTATTGAGTAGATAAATGTCTTTCGGATAAATCAAATTATTATGAATTGGTTTATGTTTCGAACCAACTAATGTGGTTCATCTTCAAGATAAGGTGAAAAAAAAACCTGATCAATCATTAGAATAAATAGTAAGGATACAACATTGCCCAGATTTAGTCGTTAAAAGCTAGCTGTTATTTAGTTATTTAATTGGTTATTAAAAAATTTAATTAATTAATAACAAGGGTTAAATATTATATTAATAGATAATTTAATTATTTAAAATAATTTTAATAAACAATTTTAACAATTAAAAATATTTTAATTATTTTAATATATATTTTAAAAATATTTATTTATTTAAAAGGAGTTGAACCTGTCAAGGGCCCTGTTGACCCTAAGGACATGAAGGGTATCTACATGATTCCCTATTCCTGCAGTATTCCCTATATTGCAGAAATGGGGATATCCATTAGACAACGAATCCAGGAGCATACTGCAGACATTAGGCACAATCGGTCCCGCAAATCAGCTCTTGCTGAACATGCGAAAAAATCTTGTCACCGTGTCTGCATTAAGGAATCCAAGGTCATTACAAGGGTCGACCACTTCCACCATAGGAAGCTTCGAGAAGCTATTGAGATAGAGAAGCATTCTAAGAATCTCAACATGGATGATGGCTGGAAATTGAGTAAGACTTGGACTCCAGCTCTCTCAATTTGATTCTTTCCTCTGTTTTTTCCTTTGTTTCCCTCGGTCTTTGTAGGCTTTCTTCCCTTCCTTCTCCTGTTCTAAAATTTTTCCCCTATTCTTTGTTGATTTTTTCCTCCTTCCTTTTGTTCTTTTCCTCGTCTTTGTTTGTTTCTTTCCTTTCCTTTTTTCCTAATTTTTATTTATTTTTATTTATTTTTACCATGTCCCTTATTTATATTATTATAATATACAAATTCCCTGTTCTTAGATTATAAAATTTTATTTCCTTTTAATTTAATATAAATTAATTAAATTTTTTTTTTAAACTTTATCCCTTACTTATATTATTATAATATAAAAATTCCTTATTCTTATTCTTAGATTATGTAATTTTAATTCCTTTTAATTTAATCTATATTAAAATTTAAATTATTTTAAATAAATAAATATGCATTAAAATAATTAAAAAAAAATTAATTGTTAAAATTTTTATTAAAATGATTTTAAATAATTAAATTATTTATTAATATCAACTGTAACCTTGTTATTAATTAATTAAAATTTTTAATTACTAATTAACTAACTAAATAACAACTAGCTTTTTAATGACTAGTTTTTAAGGGTTAAATCAAGGCAATGTTCCTCCGATCGGGGTGCCAGGGCTTCCACGTGGTGGATGACCTTACATTCCATTTGCGTGATCATATGGGTGGCAGTCCTCCGGCGGCAGACCTCCACTCTCAGCATTTAATTGCATGAAAATGCTTGTCAAAATCAACCAAATACCGTCAGATGGGTTAATGAAGGGTTGCTCGCAGCGTGTGATGGGTCATTATGCTCCTTTATTCCTCATTACCATCTGCTCACGGTATAGTTTACGCATTGGCTTATTCCAGCAGGCGAACGCTCTAGAATTGAAGCAGGTTCTCAGACGTCAGGGTGGAAGCCATTTGTGGTATGTCATGGTATTTCTGCCTTTCATACTCCGCTTTCGTTTTCTGTTTTTGCCTATGTTTACATTGCATGATAAATACCTCTTTGTTTCTGCGTCTGAGGATTTGTATTGGGATTACTTTGCCCATAATTTTTATTCAAGGTGGTTTCAAATAGGGAACATGGGATTTACATATATAGAACCGCATTTCAGAAGCCCTACTAGTTCGATGTAGAAATTTGCTGAATAATAATTAATTATCCACCGAGATTATCCTGGTCACATACTATTTGATCTTCATACACAACACATAATCTCTTCCACTCAACTTAGATCAACTCAGATCATCAAACATGCGGAAATAAAATCAACCGATAACACATCAAATCATCATACACATTAACATAGTATGTATGGGGAAAGCTTATAGCTAAAAACCCCGTAGCTATTGTGTATATTATAATGGAGAAATCAAGTAACTAACTCAGTACAATACTCCTCACAATTACTCAGTACTATCTCATGAAGTTACACACAATCTAGCTTGGTTTTGAACATGTTACTGGTTCAAAACTCACCACTAATTGCCTTGCCTCTATTGCGTGTTTCAATGCTATGGGATGGCCTCTTTATATAGATAAACCACCAGCCTGAACTGCGCAATCCTCATGGGCTTACTCCACCTATCTGTGTGTTGCAAATAGCAACAGTATAGTCACAACTGATAGCTAACTCCACCCTTTCATCTACCTCTTTCACTGGTCTCCACTGAACTGATCATGCACTGTAGTGAACTGATGTGTTCTTGAATTGAATAATGAGTTACTAATTAATGAATTAAATAATATTTAATTCACTCCACTCATAACTAATTGATTAGCTAGTTAAACTAATCTCAACCAGTTCAACTAAAATAAACAGAACACAACTCCACTAGCCGTCTCATTAACTCCACCAAACTTCTGCCACTGAAGTCCTAACTGAAGTCAACCATGCATGATGCCATCAAACCCTAGGAATAGCGTAATTCCTCTGTCAGATGCATGAGCCACTTCCAAGGCTCGAACTGAAGTGCTCCAAGAGAGTAAATTGAAGTTTATAGTCCAAATATTATTAAGGGTAAATAATATTTGACTTCCCTATTTTTAGGAGAGGCAGTCTAAAAATAGACTTCGACCTCTTCGACCTATAGGTCACAAAAATAGAGTCCCATCTATTTTTACCAACATTACCAATGCTCCAAGAATCTATTTTTACCAACATTACCAATGCTCCAAGAATCTCAAACTGCAACCCTTGGACCATGCTCCATATGTCTAGAAATAGACATAGTCTAAAAATAGACTTTGCGCCAGAATTTGCCTGCGGGCCCACTTAGTGAAGGCGACTTCATTTCACTAAGCTCCATCATCTTGCTGCATTCTCAACACTCCCTCTCGGCAAGATATGGATTATCTGCAACCCCTATCCTGCCTCTGTGGAATTCGAACTTGCTCCTGGTGAGCGCCTTCGTCAGGATGTCGGCATCCCGATCCTCCGTGGGAACATATGAAAGCATCATGATTCTCCACTGAACACAATCTCTGATATGATGGTACCTGATGTCGATGTGTTTGGACCTATCATGAAATACTGGATTGGCTGAGAGTTTAATGCAACTCTGGTTATCACAGTAGATCACTGTAGGCTCCAAATGCAACCTGAACAATACTGCGAGGATCTTCCTCATCCAAATAGCCTCGCATGCAGCCAAGCTAGCTGCCATGTACTCGGCCTCTGCTGAACTGAGTGCCACGGATCTCTACTTCCTGCTGTACCAGGAAATCACGTGATTCCTCTGTCAGATGCATGAGCCACTTCTGTAGCTCGAACTGAAGTGCTCCAAGAGAGTAAACTGCTGTTTATAGTCTAAATATTATTAAGGGTAAATAATATTTGACTTCCTTGTTTTAAGGAGAGGCAGTCTAAAAATAGACTTCGACCTCTTTGACCTCAAAAAATAGAGTCTCATCTATTTTTACCAACATGACACATACTTCAAGAATCTCAAACTGGAATCCCCGAACCATGCTCCATATGTCTAAAAATAGACATAGTCTAAAAAATAGATTTTGCGCCAGAATTTACCTGCGGGCCCACTTAGTGAAGGCGACTTCATTTCACTAAGCTCCATCATCTTGCTGCATTTTCAACACTCCCTCTCAGCAAGATATGGATTATCTGCAACCCCTATCCTGCCTCTGTGGAATTCGAACTTGCTCCCGGTGAGCGCCTTCGTCAGGATGTCGGCATCCTGATCCTCCGTGGGAACATATGAAAGCATCATGATTCTCCGCTGAACACAATCTCTGATATGATGGTACCTGATGTCGATGTGTTTGGAACTATCATGAAATACTGGATTAGTCGAGAGCTTGATGCAGCTCTGGTTATGACAGTAGATCATTGTAGGCTCCAAATGCAACCTGAACAAAACTGCGAGGATCTTCCTCATTCAAATAGCCTCGCATGGAGCCAAGCTAGCTGCCATGTACTCGGCCTCTCGTGAAGCCCAGAATTAGGATCTCTGCTTCTGAAGCTAACATGTTGAGAAATGCTAGAAAACTCCTCCGAAGTGCTCTTCGGTCGTTGGACTCCACCCAATACGCATCGGTGAAGCGGCTTCGCTCATCTCTAATGCGTACCGTAGACCATATCCAGATGTGCCTCTAATATAAGCATAATCACATACTTGCACTTCCTTCAAAGAGCTTGGTGACAACCATGAAAACACGGCGACCTGGCATATATCGGGTAGTGTATTGACCCAGGATACATAAGCGACCCCACCAGCGTCGATAGACCGGTGGCATCCACTACTTACGTGATAGCATCCTCCCCTTCCTCCGACCACGGAAAGTGTCGATAAGCCACAACACTTGCATGTTGAACCTCTCGAGAATCTCCCGAGCATACTTGCCCTGAGAAACAAATAGTCCTCCGCTGCGCTGCCAAATCTCCAATCCCAGGAAATAATGAAGGATGCCCAAGTCCTTCATCTCAAACTCTCGTGCAAGATCCTCCTTGCATGAAAGTATCAACTGCTCATCGCCAGTCAAAATCAGATCATCTACATACAGTGCGATGATCAACAGCTTCCCCTCCACCACAATCTAGTACAAGTTTGGATCCGCCTCACTCTTGGAGAATCCAAGCCCGGTGAAGTAGCTGTCTATCCGAGTGTACCAAGCACGAGGTGCTTGCTTCAGCTCGTACAGTGCTCTTTTGAGTCGGCACACATGCGACTCACTGCTGAAGATCTCAAAACCTTCAGGCTGCTCTATGTACACCTCTTCCTCAATAACTCCATTGAGGAACGCAGTCTTCACATCCATCTGATGAATGTGCCACCCCATCTGCGCTGAGAGAGCAAGGATCGTCCGTATGGAAGAGTACCTTGCGACAGGTGCCAAAGTCTCCTCATAGTCAATCCCCTCGATCTGTGAGAAGCCACGGGCGACAAATCTCGCCTTGTACTTCTCCACACTCCCGTCAGCCGCCTGCTTCACCTTGTAGATCCATCGCGAACCTACAACTGATTTCCCAACCGGTCTTGGGACAATCTCCCATGCACTGTTCCTGATGATCGAATCATATTCTTCGATCATGGCATCGACCCATGCGGGTTCCTCCACAGCTTCCTCAAAAGAGGATGGCTCTGTCACAACACATTGACTCATAAGAGCCATGTATCCAGTGTACCGATCCGGTGACTGTCTCTGTCTGCGCTGTGCTGCAGGTGGTCCTACAACCTTCTCTGCATCCCGAGCCAGTCGCTCAGCTTCTGTAGTGCGCATGCGCCCTCTGATGGTTGGCGCTGCCTGGGTGGTTTCTTCCACCTCCTGAACCTCCTCTTGTGGCTGATCCACATCCGGAAGCTCCTCCTTAGGAACTAACAGCTCCTCATCTGCATGCCAGTGTAGCTCCCTCTCAAGCGAACACTGCATGGCTTTCTCCTCCTGAAATTTTATATCCCGTCGCACAACAGTCTTTCGACTGTCTGACAAATATACCTGGTAGTTGTGAGGTGTATCAGTGTACCCCACAAATATTCCAAACTCAGCAGTTGGATCCAGCTTCCTTCTCGCATCCTTCATCACATGCATGTAGACAAGAGAACCAAAAATCCACAAATGGGAAATATCAGGCCTCTTGCCAGAATAAGCCTCCTCCGGTGTACTCATGCCAAGAACCTTGTGAGGACAACGGTTCTGCACATACACTGCTGTATTGCATGCCTCAGCCCACAAGTGAAGGGGTAGGCCCTGATCATGCAACATCGCCGTGCAGCACCCACGATCGTTCTGTTCTTCCGCTCAGCCACCCCGTTCTGCTGTGGGTTATGGGGTGCGATGAGCTCTCTCCGAATCCCTTCTGCGCTGCAGAACTCCTTGAATTCAGCCGAGATGAATTCACCACCGTTATCACTCCTTAGAGCAATCACCTTCTTCCACGACTCCTTCTCGACCAGTGCTTTAAACTCACAGAACTTCGCGAATGTATCGCTCTTCTTCTGCATGAAGAAGATCCAGCACTTTCGAGAGAAATCATCAACAAAGATCACATAATACCTGGGCTTTGCTGTCGAAGCAACTGAGAAAGGACCACACACGTCTGTGTGAACTCTCTCAAGGATCGTCGTGGCGCGACTATCCTTCTCGTGAAAGGTGGCTTTCACATACTTCCCTAAAGTACACCCCTTGCACTGATCTGACTGCGCAAGAGTGCCCTTAGAAAGTCCAGTAGAAATCTGCTGCAGAATCTTCAAAGCTCCATGGTGAAGATGGCCCAATCTCCTGTGCCATAGTTCGCCCTCATCATCCCGGCTCACCACTTCTCTCGCCTTGCATGCCATAGCTGCGCAGTCATCTACCTGCAACTGATAAAGGTTCTGAGTTCGAACCCCTATCTTCCGGGTCTCTCCAGTAGTCTTACTGCGCAGGAAGGCTTTTCCTTCGCTGAAGACCACATCATACCCCTTATCCTCCAACATCTCCACAGAGATCAAGTTCTTCTTCAATCCAGGTACATGCATGACATCCCTCAATACAAAGGGTTTACCAGACTCCCTCTGAAAGGATATGGTACCGATACCGGTCGCACTGTATCTACCATCATCGCCCATCTCGATGTGCACACCCAAATCTTTGTCCTCCAGATCTGAGAACAACTCCCGATCTCCCGTCATATGAAATGATGCACCGCTGTCCAAGAACCATACCGATCCCATCACACTTGAAACCAAGCATGCGATCAGTGAGCTTTTGGCGATACTGAGGTATTTGGCAATACTTTCGCCCTTCTCCATCTTGATGTTCCTGAGCTTATCTTTGAGCGCCAGCTTCCTTTGGTCACTCTTACTCTGGAATAGATCCGTCAAAGCTTTCCACATTAAATATGGAGTAGCCTTTCCATGCAGGCTGGATACAATATGATCCTTGACGCCCTCCAACGGGATCCTTCGACACTTCGCCATCTTCTTTTGCCATGCATCGACTTCAGCTGCATCAGTGGGCTTTTGGACATCCTTATCTATGAACTCCTTCAGACCATTATCTTCTAATACTTCCTCCATGCGATCCTTCCATGCAACATAATTCGAACTGCCTTCAAGAGCATATTCGAGTCGCAAACCGTTGAAAGACATTTTCAACACTGGCACCAAGAAAACAAAACTGCTGCAAAATTTGAATTCCACCTCAAAGCTCAACCGCTCTAGATCTGTGAGAACAAATTATTTCTAGCACAGAGATTGACTGCAAGGGGAATTTACCAAACCTTTCACTTTCCGAAGAAAGATGAATTCGGAGGCTACATGGCCCGCATGCAGACTCTGTCTACCGAAATAAGTTTGTAATCACTGTGATGATCAATCTCTGCTTCAATAGCTCCGATACCATGTAGAAATTTGTTGAATAATGATTAATTATCCACCGAGACTATCCTGATCACATACAATTCAAATTTATATGCAACACATAATCTCTTCCACTCAGATCAACTCAGATCATCACACATGCGAAAATAAAATCAAGCGATAACACATCAAATCATCATACACATTAACACAGTATGTATGGGGAAAGCTTATAGCTGAAAACCCCGCAGCTATTGTGTATATTATAATGGAGAAATCAAGTAACAAACTCGGTACAATACTCCTCACAAGTACTCAGTACTTTCTCATACAGTTACTCACAATCTAGCTCAGTTTTGAACAGGTTACTGGTTCAAAACTCACCGCCAATTGCCTTGCCTCTATTACGTGTTTCAATGCTATGGGATGGCCTCTTTATATAGATAAACCACCAGCCTGAACTGCGCAATCCTCATGGGCTTACTCCACCTATCTGTGTGTTGCAAATAGCAACAATATAGTCACAATTGATAGCTAACTCCACCCTTTCATCTACCTCTTTCACTGGTCTCCACTGAACTGATCATGCACTGTAGTGAACTGATGTGTTCTTGAGTTGAATAATGAGTTACTAATTAATGAATTAAATAATATTTAATTCACTCCACTCATAACTAATTGATTAGCTAGTTAAACTAATCTCAATCAGTTCAACTAAAATAAGCAGAACACAACTCCACTAGCTGTCTCATTAACTCCTCCAAACTTCTGCCACTGAAGTCCAACTGAAGTCAACCATGCATGATGCCATCAAACCCTTGGGAACCACGTGATTCCTCTGTCAGATGCATGAGCCACTTCTGTAGCTCGAACGGAAGTGCTCCAAGAGAGTAAACTGCTGTTTAGAGTCCAAATATTATTAAGGGTAAATAATATTTGACTTCCCTGTTTTAAGGAGAGGCAGTCTAAAAATAGACTTCGACCTCTTTGACCTCAAAAATAGAGTCTCATCTATTTTACCAACATGACACATACTTCAAGAATCTCAAACTCGAATCCCCGAACCATGCTCCATATGTCTAAAAATAGACATAGTCTAAAAATAGATTTTGCGCCAGAATTTGCCTGCGGGCCCACTTAGTGAAGGCGACTTCATTTCACTAAGCTCCATCATCTTCTGCATTTTCAACACTCCAAAGAGGAAAAAATCCATTTGACATGTAAGGAGGATGTTCAAATATGAATGTACACTTGCGAAGCTGATGATTGTATTCATTCACGAAGCATGTATTGTTGTGAAAGACAATTTATGCCTCCAAAAGAATTCATATTTTATAAATAATACTCCTTCAGGCATGACACTTGCTACGATGACATGGGTTGGGTTCATGATAACAGTCATAAAAAGGCTCAATGCCCTCCTACTACTTACATTTTCTTAGTTTTGTAGGACCACCTACTTTGAAGAGCCTCGGTTCCAATTCTACCAAACGTTTTGGATCCGACAGAGTCTTCCCGCATGTACTGTTTGATGGTCATTAAAAGTTCATAATAGATCACCCGGGCAGGTTGTCTCTGATTCTCAACTAGAGTTTGATATCTTTCTTAAGGATCATTCCGAGCTACATGAAATAAAAACCGTGCAACAATGGCCTTTATAATGTTAATAAAGTTCTTTTCGGCACTGATAAATTCCAGCTTATACCGTAAGAAATTTTAATACTTGTGCAGATGTTGCCTTTTCAATTTTAGAATAATTTCTCTACTGAAGTTCAAAGCTGAGATTTCCTACCTTGTTTCTTCTGCACATGGCCGTGTTGAAAGTTGAAAATACTTTGAGGCAGAAACAAGAAATTCAAGAAGCCCATTAAGCTTTGTCTTTGCAGCCAAGGATGAGCAAAAGAACTCAATATTGGTGTAACTGATATAATAATAAGATGTTATCATGCCCAAGTTCAAAGGATAAAATATAATTCATATTTTATAGCCATAGACTTGCTTAACCAACTTAATTTAATTTGGAAAAGATTTCATTTTATTGTTTTGGGAATAGTACCACATCATTAAGCCAAAAGCAAGTGTTGTTGACACGTTGTACAAATATATGTGCTCCCTCGTTGGTACCTTATATGGGTGATAACCTTGGTGGACTTTGGTGGTTGGCTTATGAGCTGGAAAATTTGTCTTGGAGATTGAGGCTTAAACCCCAATAATTTTTTCCTTAAAAAACTCCGACCTTTCATACGGAGGCTGCCGTGAACCTACCAATAGTCACACTACAACTAAACTTTCATTCCCTTCAGTGTTTGATAGAGAGTAATGAAGAAATCATGTCTCAAATAATTGCACATTATGTCATGAGCTACACATGGAACTCTCCACCATTCACATCCATTTTTATTTTTTAAAAGAATTGACATTACCCTGCCCTACACTGAGTTTGTAAGACAAGGTCAAGTTCATAGAACAAGACCATAGTATAACCTCCACACTTGTCAGCTCTTATAGAGAAGGTATACCCAACTATTTTACTGCTACAATGGTACAGTTTTATTACAATGCGCATCGAGCCAAGAAATTATGTCACTTCTCCTTCTAGAATACAATGATAACCTCCTTCATAAAGTTTCACATTTTATCACTATTGATTGAATTCCCATACAAAATTTCGCTAGCAGAGGGACCTGACACCTAGTTCAAATTTCAGAGAAAAAACAGTAATGGGGAAGAAAAATTATTCAATTAGTTTTCTATTTTTGATGTGGTTTTGAGCAGGTACATTGCAGGATATTACGTTATACATTGCCATCTTTCTTTTTCTTGAGCTCCCTAAAATCCAACTTTTATATATCTTTCTGAGGAAACTGTTTTTATTTTGGAAGGAGATGCAAGAGGTCGTTTCAAGTGGACCTTCAAAGCCACTCCTCTACACTTAAACTATCCAAAGGTGAAGCTTAAAATATCCTTGAACTCTGGTTGTGCCTTGAATTTGGAGAAAAGTTTAATAACCTCAGCAATCAGTTGTTCAAAATTTGGAATATATAACTATTTAGACCTTCCAAAAGACCAAACCGCGTTAGTGGAAAAACCTTTGGAAGCGAATTTTTGTGAATATATTCAGCCCTCGTGAGATTGTTTCATAACTCTCGAAATGAGATGCTGGTTCAGAAAAAGTATCCAAAAACCACCAATGAAAAACAAGAGGATCTCATCCATTCTACCATATGCCTAATTCCACTTTCACCATATGCCTAATTTAATGGCTTTCTTTGTTTGATGAACTTGCTACATATGGAAATTTTGTGAAATTTCCTCAATTTTGTCAATAATGAAACACTTGGCTTCTAGATATTTTGGTGAATAATAATATCAATATCAAGTTTTTTCTTTCAATGTTTCATGGGTTTTGCTGGAAAAAATTATCATTTTCATTCTACAAGATTTTGATACAACATGATGAAACATATTACATTATACCTTAAGATATGTGTCATCCAAGTGATTGACAATCCATTCAAAACCTTTAAGTTCACCAACAATAATGTAGCAGAGATAATATTTTCTCTTGAGCTTTCATAAAGTGGTGTCCTTGCCTTCTCTAGCATAGGTTCATCACAAATAACATCATCGTTCTTATCATTGAACAAGTCTTGGATCAATTGATTTGTCCCAACAACTTGAACTATGTTATATTGTCATCTTCTTCCATAAGATCATTATCTTGATCTTCAATATTAGCTTTGTGTTCCTCAACTTGTAGAACATCATTTCTAGTACTGCTACTTGTCGCATTCAGATTACAGTACTTAGGGACCACCTTAACTTCATAATAATTACGAACAATCACATGAAATTAGTCTGCAGAACAAATATTATAACAAACAAGTTTTTTTATAAATATGGTTAATATAAAGAAAATATATATATTGATTCATAAATAGCTTACCAATAGGCGATATTTGTTTCCTCCTTCAATGTGCCCATTCTTCCTGCAATCACTATCAGTTGTAACATGTGAAATTCTTCATGGAAATTTGGACCCACAAAGGATGCAAGGGAAATAACATTTTCCATCATTAACCCCTAGCTAATTAGATTTCCCCATCTAATTTTTTTTTACAGTCTTCATAGCCACAAAAAATTGTGATAATTATGTTATAAAACTGAGTGGTCGTGTAACTAGATCTAATATTATATTTTTGTAATGCTATATATATATATATACTTTTTTTCTAAAAAAAAACATTATAACTTTTCAGAATTATAGTAATTAAAACACATATGTAATAACATCTCTTACGTGCGATATATTTATATTATATCTAATCGTTAGAATTCCAACGTCCGTTGACTAGTCAAATTCAAAGATGACCAGTCAAACAAATGATTACATATCGTTCACATTTTTTGTATCAGAAGATAGATACCATATAGATAAATCAATGAAATAACGATGCCCTGATCATTGGCATTCAAAATATCAATGAGCGTGGACTCTTTACACAAAAATTGAAAAAATTATATTTGTCTTGTAATTTGCGAAAATACGAGCCATATCGTCAGACTATGTCGTTAGAATTTTGTTTTACATGTAATATTGAATTAAATTACTTTGCATTGAAATTACAGATAATAAATTCATATGATAGTAAATCTAATGTTGTAATAAAATAAAAATCATTCATTCACCAAAACAATTTACTATCCACCATTTGGATTATTTTGTACAAAGATAAAGAGGCTCAAAGTTGGAAAAATAGAGGATTTAATGGGTGGAAAACAAATAAAGAATAAGAATGAAATAGGATATGTTGTCCTATATTCAACTTTATGCAAAGGCTACAACTGGGAAACAAAGGTTTCGCGCTGCAAACATGCCTGTAACATTTCTATCAAAATGGACAATTAAAAAAGAAAAACAAGGGGAGATCAATACTAGTAAAAATGGGGCTTTATTAATCTCAAGCTCTAATTTGAAGACAAGTTCTCAGATATTTAAACATATTGTTAATAGAGGGTTTTTCCAACCTATGACAGTAAACTACCAATTGAGCATCCAGCTTGGTGGATAAGTACTAGAAGCCCTCAAAAGGGTTTCTATATTCCTCCCAGGGTTTATAAAGTGAAGAGATCAAAGCTTACTGAATAGCTAAAAATAGGAGGGAGCCTAAGAGACTATAGAAAAAAACAGTTGGAAAAACTGAAAATTAAAAAAAAATTACCAATGCAAAGAAGTATCTGGAATGAGCATTGACCAATGCAAATTTTTGGGTAATAAATGCATTGACTGATGCATAAAGTAGGTAAGAACTTGAATTGACCAATGTAGAAAATGGCTTTAAAGCTCTATTGACTTACTATGGTTTCTTTATTTCGAGGTCTACTTTAAAATTTCCTTTTGTTGCACCCCCACGATCTATGACCTCAAAAATAGTTTGTAAAGGAAAAAAAAATTGCAAGTTTTGTGAAAAAATCACCATAAAGAAAAAATTTCCTTATTGACTTACTATGGTTTCTTTATTTCGAGGTCTACTTTAAAATTTCCTTTTGTTGCACCCCCACGATCTATGACCTCAAAAATAGTTTGTAAAGGAAAAAAAATTGCAAGTTTTGTGAAAAAATCACCATAAAGAAAAAATTTCGAAAAGGAAAGGGTGGGGGGGAGCTTACAAAATGCCACCATAAAAGTGCTTAGTTCCCTGGTTGTGTCACTATTGGTTATATGTCTTCCTGCATAAGGGTTAGCAAAGAAAGACTTTTTCTACAATGGCTAGTAGTCTAACAAAAATAAATGATGATTTTATTAAACCCTACAAATAATAAACTTTCATGTGGGTGTTTAATAGAGGTGCATAAGAAAATAGAGAAAAAACAAAGAAAAATAAAAGAAATATATTTGAATCACATAACAAGTTCTAATTCCATTACCCAAAAGAAAATTGATTTATCAAAAAAAAATTCACCTGATGAGAAGTTCCCTATTAGAGTGACTCAAATAGGACCTCATCCTTCAGAGGATTTGTTTCTTATTCATGTTGCATCGGACATGGTTCCCTCTCTCTAAAAATGGATATATGATCCAAAGAAAAAATAATATTAAAATAAAATAATGTGATTCTAATGGATAATGCTTGAAATTTTATGAATCAAAGGTTGGATGATGAAAATGGTCATGTGTAATGAGAAGGAAAACCTCTCTATTTACACTGAAATGTTAGGTTAAATTTGAAGAGATCAAATAATAAAATATTTATTGGACCAAATCAAGATCTAACCAATTTGGTATTTTATTGTTATTTGTGAGAGGAAAAAGTAAAATAAATGGCCGATAACCTTTATTTATATAACTAACTAAAAAAATAATGATTGATTGAGTTAATTAAAAAAAGGGTAAAATTATTAGAAAAAATTAATAAACAATGGGTTTATTAAATTTATTTTAGGTGAAATGGTAAAATCAGTTAGAAATCAATTTTAAATAATGATTTAATAAATCATAACTATGTGAATATCTAAAATATTAACAAATAATCAATAAAGAAATGATTTAAGACTTTTGTGATCCATAATTTAGATAAATGTCTTTCGGATTAATCACATCATTAGGATTTGGTCGACGTTTTGAACCATCTAATGTGGTTCATCCTCAGGACAAGGTGAAAAAAGATGATCGATCTTAATGAATAAATAGTGAGGATGCATCATTGCCGGGAAATAGCCATTGAGAACTATCCGTTAAAAACTAGCCATTGAAAACTAGTCGTTAAAAACTAGTTGTTAATTAGTAAGTTAGTTTAGAAAATTTATTAATTAACGGCTAGTTTTTAACGTCTAGTTTTTAATGGCTAGTTTTCAACGACTATTTCCAGGAAATGATGCATCCTCACTATTTATTCATTAAGATCGATAATATTTTTTCACCTTGTCTTGAGGATGAACCACATTAGATGGTTCAAAACGTCAACCAAATCCTAATGATGTGATTAATCCGAAATACATTTATCTAAACAAATGATTTATTGAATCATTCCTATGGAAATATAAAATGTGAGCGAAGATATTTTGAATTATTTTCAATTTAATTGGTACAAATATGAGAATAACATAAAATTGATAAATTTATGTGTTATTCTTATGTAAATGAGTTAATAAAATAAAATAACTTAGGAAAAGTGGTTCTTTAGGCTATTTATTTAGGTGAAAGTGGGTTTTAATGTGAAAAACCCATAATATGTGGTGTATTTCATTCCACCTAATTAATTGCATCTTGGAGATCACTTTTTATGTGATAATAAGAGAGAGGCGGGTAGAGAGAGAGAGTGAGAGAGAGAGAGAGAGAGAGGGGGGATGGGGAGAGAGAGTGATGGAACAAGGAAATGAGGGTGGGGAATAAGGAAATGGGGAGAGAGATGGATAAAATGAGGGAATTGAAGAGATATAAATTGATACGGAAAGTTGTATACAAATGTAGAGGGATGGGGAGGGAGGGAGGGGAGTGTCCGTGAGAGTTTTCTTACATTTAAAGTGATCACATAGCCAAAATCATTATGTGAATAAAAATACACCATGTTAGTATGGGTTTTACACAATAAAATCCACTTTCACCTAAGGAAATAGCCTAAGGAATCACTTTTCCTAATTTATTCCCATTAACTAAACCATTTGCCTAAGAATAACCCATAAATTCATTAATTTTATGTTATTCTCATAATTTTACCCACTTAGATGAAAAAAATTTAATTTCCACTCACAATATTCTTTTTTTAAAGTTTAAATTGTATTGCCTCAAAATATCATGAAAAACACATACATCTAACAGTTAACATCTTCAAACATATCATGGGATAGGTAGTTTCAACCTTTTGAATGGGAAACCATATATTTTTGACCACCTACCAATAGAGTAATTTGTCCAAAATTCTAAAAGTTTTGGCAATGCTAACATGACTAAAGTATCCACTACTGTACTGTAATACCAAAAACTAAAAACAAGCTTTCAAACTCAAGAATCTGAGAAAGTGACAGGAGCCAGATGTCTAACACTAAAATAGGAGAAACATGAGGAGAAAATTCACATTAGAAGTGGATCTCAATGTGTGTCAACCTTGCATCCACCCTCTCTAATCATACTTTTTGGTTGCGCTCGGCAAGTTTGACATCCTCCAAACTAGTAAGGACTTTGTATCTTTCTTCCTAATTGTCCTTCAAGACCCTCCTCAATAGGGTCTTTGTTTTCCAACACAGAGACAGTGAACTAAAATATTGCTTCCTTCTTCCCAAGGTATGCCGAAGGTCAGGAATTCAAGAAGAAACATCTTCAACGATATTTGAATCTAAGAAGGCATGTTTACCACAAATAACAAGAGACTCCAAATGGCGAATTTCATTATGATTTTTGGGGGATATTGTTGTATGATAAGTATCAAATGCTTCTTGGGCTGACTATTGGGCTTGATTGTGGCCATGGGGACCACTACCTCCCCTATTACACTTGCTTCACATATTCTAGTGTTTCATGTCAAGAAAATACATATATCATCAGGGGCTTATACCCAAGAATATGAACCAAAAAATAGTGATACCATGAAACCAAAACCAGTTATTCCACATAACCCAAAATTAACAGTAGACTAGAGGGTGATGGAACTAGGTTGAAAAAAAAAAACATAACGCCAAGAAAAACAACCTACAAACATAAGGGTGTCATTGGGAAGAATCGACTATGAACATCAACCCAGGAGAAACACCAAGACAACAACCCAATGAACCTTTTGGAACACTCTGAGTGCATAGATGGACCCATACACAAACAAAAACTCTCATGAAGAAATTTTAGTAAGCATCAAAAGAGATATCACGAAAATTAATAGATACACAAAAAGGATAATGAGGTACCGAGACTTTTCAAGCCAAGAGAAGCACCAATATTAAGGATGGAGAAGTATCAATAAATTCCACAGTATCAAATGCATGAGGAGTGATAAAGAATCTATGCATGGATATGGTAAGGTAGCCTCATATCCCTTCTTCCATTGTGCATCTTGGGTTCCTCCACAGTGGCTCCACAAACTTAACTATATAGGTGATAATCAAATCTATAATGAAAGCCGTGCCTCTAATACTAATTTAAGAAAATCTCATAAAAATTTTCTACTTGTGTAGTGACCAAAGATTTTCTAGTTGTCCTTGCCTCAAATTTCCTCCTAGACATCACCCCTAAGGCAAGGGGTTTGGTTGTTGCCTCCCTGCACAATCTTGAAACCAAATCACACCACAAAAATAAAGTAGCAGGTAGTAAGCCATTGTCACCATCTTCATATCAAATAAAATTCTTATGCATCCAAGGGGGCAACCACACCACCCCTAACATTTACTACTCTCTTTACATTAGGATGGCATGCTCATCCACTAATCCCACAGATTGTCTCGGGGTTCACCCCCGTCGAGGGAATTTTCACTCACAATATTAATTTGCATAGAAATAATTTAATAAATTATTTCTTTATTAATTATCTCTTAATCTTTTAAACATTCTAATGGAAATAATTTATTAAATGCATATTTATGAATTATTTCCAACCAATTTTACCTAGTCAAATGAAAATATTTCGTAAATTAATGATTTACTAGATTATTTACATTTGACTGGGTAAAATAGGTTGAACTAATTGATAAAAAGGATTTAATAAATTATTTCCATGAGAATATTTAGATAATTAAGAGATAATTTATATGTTAATGATTTATTAAATTATTTTTATGGAAACAAATATTATGAGTGAAAATTAAACTATTTTCACGTAATTGCGTAAAATTATAAGAATAACATAAAAGTAATGAATTGTTGGGTTGTTCTCATGTAAATGGGTTAATAAATAGAAATGACTTAGGAACAATAGTTCCATAGGATATTTTCTTAGGTTTAGGTGGTTTTAATGTGTAAAAATCATACTAACATGGCATATTTAAATCCATCTAATGATTTTGGCTAGGTGATCAATTTTTGTTTGATAATAGAGATAAGGAGTGAGATAGAGAGAGAGAGTATTGGGGAAAGGCAGAGAGAGAGAGAGAGTTGGAAAATAGAAAAAGGGAGAGATAGATAGAAATCAATATGACAGGGAAATAGATAAGGAAATGGGTAGAGAGAAAAAAAATGGTTATGGAAAGACATAACGAGATGGATAAAGGGGTTTGTGTGTGTGTGTGTGTGTGTGTATGAGAGAGAGAGAGAGAGAGAGAGAGAGAGAGAGAGAGAGAGAGTTATGGGGACATGAAAAAAGAGAGGGGGGGAATAGAGGAAGGGAGAGGGAGATAGAAATAGGAATAAAAAGAATAACAGAGATACAAAAGTATACAAAAAGGGGTAAAAAGAGAGGGGGGCTTAGGGGGAAGGGGAGAGAGAGAGAGGGGAGGGAAACTGGTGGGAGGACGGGAGGAGAGAGAGGTATAGGAGGGAGAATTAGGGGGAGATTAGAGGGAGATAGATAGATATAGAGATATAGAGTAAGAGGGAGAGAAATATAATTGCGGAAAGGAATATAAAAACTATGGCAGGGAATAACAAAAAGAAGAGAGAGACAAAAAGAGGGATACAGAAAGTGGGGGAGATAAAAAGGGATATCGAAAGGTGTACAAAGATGGGGGATGTGTGTGTGTCATTAGAGGAAATTTCGGCCTAAAAGTGGCCTCTTAAGGAAAAATAATAAAATAATAGTTAAAATAATAAAATAAGAGTTAAGAATTTTGGAGGGAAAAGAAGAACACTATTTTTTTTTAACTGTATTTTTGGCTTATCTCCTTATAGGTTTACTCAAATTTCAAGTGTAGAAACTCGTTGGATGTGGAATTAAATTCCACATCCAACGAATAGCCATTATGCATACTTTTGAGAGGACTCACATTGATAAAAATCGCAGGTAATGTATCTGTGATTTTTATCAATCTGAGTTTTCTCAAAGGTATGTGTAATGGGCACTCTTTGGATGTGGAATTTAATTCCGCATCCAACGAGTATCTACACTTGAAATTTGAGTAAACCTATAGGGAGATAAACCAAAAATACAATTAAAAAAATTAGTTTTTCTTCTTTTCCCTCCAAAATATTTACATGTACCTCTTTTTAAATTTAAAGTATTTTGATTGGTTTACATATTATGACATGGAAAATACATGAAAAATTCATGGGCATTTTTAGGCTGAAATTTCCTCTAATGGTGTGTGTGTGTGAGAGAGAGAGAGAGAGAGAGAGAGGAGGAGGAGGGTTAGGGAAAAGGGTGGAAGAGGGGAAAGGGGAAGAGAGAGGAAAATAGAGAGAATTGGGAGGGATGGTTAAAGAAAGAATGTGTAATGGAGATAAAATTGTATGCTTGCACACACATTATTTTATTTAATAGTGTGCACACATTACTAAATTCAATAAATTCCTAGCAAGATCAACATTTTTCAAATATGAGGTGGTCAATTTATTTTAGATATGGATTGAAAAACCTCTTGGTTTTATATATATTAGAACTTCTTGATTTTCAACAATGTTTCTACAGTTATAGAGCTTTATGTGTGTGTGTGTGTGTGTGTGTGTTACTTATTATTTTTTATTGATTATTTTAATTTGGATACATATCAAATTTATAAAAAAATGTGAATCTTTTATTTATACTATGACATTGGTTGACTTATTTTAAAATTGAAAAGAACTTGAACTAGAATAATACCTACACATTAGAAATAAAATTATTATGTTAAGATCCTCATAACAGGGCCTAATGCTTAAGCTTATCATTTTACAGATTCATTAGCTTTCTTAATTTAAGAAAAAAAAAACAAATAGAATTAACATTTAAAATTATGGAAAAATAGCATTGCACAAGAACTACCATGACATACTAATCCTAGAAAAACACCATTTTTTAGTTAGCCTATTTTTCTTAAATAAAAATTATGCTCAAGAAGAAAATTGTTTCATTTTTCTCACCATGTCCTAAAATTTATGTAAATACCTCTTTGTTTTTCCATATATCTATTGCAACTAACATGTCGTAATTGGGTGGCATTATCTTTCACCAATAGTCCCCCCCATTTATCTCACATGTTTTCAAAGCAAAGAGAACTAATTTCTAATGTAATTTGTTTCATATGTTGCTAATACATCCTTTTTCACAATTAGAACAGTTACCTCCAACTTTTGGTTACCTCCAACGGTTACCTCCAACTTTCCTATAAAAAATATTGGTGTTTGTGTATTATCACCTTCAATATCCTCATATGTTGAGTTCAATTTTGAATACATCTATGTTTTTCCATATATCAATTGCAACTAACATGTCATAATTGGGTAGCATTATATTTGACCAATCATCCTCCACATTTATCTCATATTTTTTCAAAGAAATGAATACTAATTTCTAATGTAATTTGTTTCATATGTTGCTAATAAATCTTTTTTTTCACATTCACAATGGTTACCCCCAATTTTTATTGTTGAGATAACTAGTAGTAACTACAAGGTATCAAGCTATGTATTTCAAGATAAATATGGATGTTTCCCATGATGCTTGGATATTATTACCTTCAATATCCTCATATGTTGAGTTCAATGTGAGTAGTCATATTCTAGATATCCTAACAATGTAAGATAACGAGAAGTTCACTTCATAAACCTGTGACATAATACATAAATTAATAAGATATTAAATGGAAGCACATTCATTTTTACCTCTAAAAATTAAATTTCTAATACCTCCTTCGACTACATCATTCCTAATAAAGTAACCCCTTTTTCTCATCACATAATGTAATTACCATTTTTCACAATTTTATTTTATACCTCTTATTATATCTACCTACCTAGTATTGATCCCACTAATTGATATATATCCAACTACTACTTTTTAAGAAAAACATTGTTTTACCATATAATTCTACTAAAATTTTGATTTATAATCATCAACATATTTGTTGATAATCAAAATAGACACGTGAATTAACTTTTCCTACATTCTACTCTTCCAAAAACCTAACCTCCTAACTAAATTATTTGAAAATAGCTTATAAATGGTCATTTATTTAAATGACGAGTGGAATCCAAAAAAATGATCTAATAGATTATATTTATATATGGTTTAATTTGAAAAACTTCTTCACCACGTTAATGCCTATTAAATTCTCTTTTAGCTATTTTAAAATCCACCAATAATTATTCTACCTAATAATTCTTACCAAATATGATATTCGTTTATGAGTGGGTCCATTTGATCTTCATGAAAAGCATAGCTACGAAGATATGAATGGAAATGTCGGTGCAATTATTAGATGCTTGGTCAATAATGGCTTACGCTAGTTTCATATAAGTTCAATGACTTGTATGCTCAAGGACGAAGGTCATCGGTATCTGCTTTTGAAGTGGGGCGGTTGTTCTCGCATAGTTATTAATGTTGAGGGGAAGGTTGGGAAGGACGTCTCCAAAAATCGAGTGGACAATCATGGATTGTCTAATTAGCAACCGAATATCTGGGGTTTCACAGAATCCTTGCTTAAGCCATTTTCGAAACAGAGTGAGTGTCGACGTGGATTACACGAAACCAACTTCTCTCCAACACCGAAAAAAAAAAGCCATTAAAATGATTTCTTAAAACATCTATAAGGTATGGAAGCACACTTATTAGTACGTAAGCAAATCTCACAAATTTTATTGCTACGGGATGTTTATTTTACAATTAGTATGGGAGAGATGTGTAAGCTTCTGAGCGGAAATTTTATTAATGTTGACCAAAATAAAATCTAATAATGTTGATTTAAACAATAATTATATAACTATATAAATAAACAATTAAAAATTCATTAACACAATAAAATTCTTTCTATATTCATAGCACTAGCTGGATTAGTGTTTTTCCTCATAGGTGGTTAACACAACAAAATATGTTTGATATTCATCTGATTGGTGTTCCTTCTAAGTCACAGGATTCATGCTCTCCATTATGAGCTAGCTACCATGGTAATCATCCTAGTTTAGCTTTAAAATTTAACTTTTTTTTATCTAATATGGGTCATATTTAAAAATCAATCTAATTAATATTATGTATAAACACAATATAAATTTAAAATATGAAGAGGTTTACGAAAACTCAAAAAAGTGGTTTTATTTAGGTGAAGTCTATGTGCGAAATACTATTTGACAAATTATTATTAATAGCATGGGCAAAATACCATATTTATAAAAGAGGTATGGTAAATAAATAAATATAAAAGAGATATAAAGATGTATGGTAAATCAATAAATATAAAAGAGGTATAAAGAGCTATGGTCAATAAATAAAAATATATCAAATAGGATTAGAAATCAACATCTATTTATATACAAAGCCTATGGGCCAAATACCATGAACCAAATTATTATTAATACCATGCAAAAAAAAGACATCATTAATCCTAATATTAATATTAAAAAATTAATATTATTACCATTATTAAATCTAATATTCATATTATAATATTATTAAAATTAATAACTTTGGATTAATACAATATTAAATTTGTTATATTATAATATATATTAATATATCATGATATATATATTAACTCTAGATATATATGGGAGGGATATAGTAACGTAGTTGGAGAGAGAGAGAGAGACTGATGGGGGAAGAGAGAGAGAGAGAGAGAGAGAGAGAGAGAGAGAGGGATGGAAAAGAGAGATATAGGGGGAAGGGGAGATGAGGGAGACAAGAGAAGAGCGAGAGAGAGGAGGGGAAGTACGAAGAGAGGAAGAGAGTGATAGAGGGAAGAGAGGATTGTAGGGGAAAGAGAGAGAGGGAGCGAGAGGTGGGGGAAGATAGAGAGGAATAGAGAAAGGGGGAGAGTGGAAGGACGAGAGAAGACTTGAGAGAGGGAAAATAGTGATGGGGGAAGAGAGAGAGGATTGTAGGAGAGAGAGAGAGAGAGAGAGAGAGATGGGGGGGAAGAGAGGGAGCGGGGAGAGAAAGGGAGAGAGGGACTTGGCGAGAGGAGGGGACAGAGAGAGGGATAGAGAGATGTAGTTGGAGGAGAGAGGGAGAGAGAGAGGGAAGAAGAAAGACATAGAGAGTGAGAAGTGGAGAGAGGGAGTGATAAGGGAGATAAA
>JAXQQM020078399.1:0-15474 GCA_034641835.2 Pinus albicaulis | reverse complement strand
TTGTAGTTTGATGAAAAGGTCTTGTTGAGACTCTTGTTGAGAAAATTGTAATATTCGGTCATGAAAGGACTTGTCAATTTTGTAAACCCACTTGGTTGGGTAGCTGAGTCAAATTTGTAAGCCCACTTGGTTGGGTAGTTGAGTTAAAATGTGTAAACCCACTTGGTTGGGTACTTGAGTCACATATGTAAATCCACTTGGTTGGATCATTGATGTAAGTATGAGTCCTTGGTGATAGGAAAGGTCATAGAGTCATGTACTGCATTGAAAAATATGTTTTGAAGATTCGGCATGAACTCAGGGGGAGCTTGGCCACTTCAGCACATATCATATCTGCAGAATGTTTCTTCCACATGAGGAGAAAAGCGGGAGAGTGTTGGTTTTTGATCCGCCCTTTGCCCTTGATGTCAAAGGGGGAGAGTGACATGGTGTTTGAATGAAGAGAAGATAATTATTTTTGGGAGAGTGACATGGTATCTATCTGCTGTGGTAACCAAACACCATCGTGGTTGCCATCAAGTCCAAAGGGGGAGATTGTTGGAAATATGATGCAGAGTGTTGTCCTTGATGGCAACCCACTGAATGAAGATGAAGACATGTGACTGTTGACATGTGTTGTCCTTGATGGCAAACCACCTGATGAAGTAATATTTGACCTGATGGACTTGGTAAATGATGTAAATATGATGTGATATGATGTTTGTTGACAATATGATGCTGAGTGTTGTCCTTGAATGGCAACCGACTTGATGAAGATGATGGCAACTTACTTGATGAAGTTGTGCTTGATAGAATATGTCTTGATGAACTAAATATGATGTATCTACAGTGTGTACAGAAGGCAATGGAGAAAGGAATTCAGCATATGCTAATTCTATGATGAAAAAGAGTATGTCTCTAGGCATACACGGATTGGCCTAGGGGAAGTCGCGTATGCACGCGAAAAAGAACGTTCCAAGTAGCGTATGGGAAAAAACGCTCATAAAGTGCAAAACCAGGGGTAACCACCATGGAATTGACCCATTGTATTGGGTAATGATTCGTCTAAATGACCCTGTCCGAGGTGGTGCTGGGCTCATGGTATTGTTTTGGCTCATGGTATTGAAAAAGGGGCTCATGGTATTGAAAAAGGATAATCCTATATAAAGAGATGAAATTCATTATGCAAATCATGAGTGTGGGTGCAAGATGTCCGAGCTTGAATGAATACTTCTCTCTGAAGTAGATCTGAATGGAAAGGGTTACACTTGAATGATAAATCTGAACGTATGATGCACCAATGATGAAGAAGGGAATCTAGATCTGAAATGCACTTGTATCTACTAGATCTGCTTATGGAAGGCTTAGATCTGTGATGAGGCGAACATCTAGGCGAACATCTGTCTGAAGTAAAAGGGTAAATCTGAACTGAATATCTGATCTGAAGAAGTATGCTGCTTTGTAATAATTGAAGATATATACGCTACTTCGCCGTGGAGAAGCGCATCTACACGCGACTTCGATGAAGTAAAAGCGCGTATGCGCAATAAAATATACCTTGAAGTATACGGCTGGTTTGTGTGGACGGAAGCGCGTATATACGCGACATCGATGAAGGGAAAGCGCGTATGCAAACTAGGGTTCTTGAAGCAAGGGTATGAAATATGCGATCTGTTATGCTGCCCTCCCGCTATCGATCTGTGTTGATCTGTAAGTATCTGTTAGTGATATATGTACGTTCTTAAAAGTATGGAAAGGGTCGATCCCCGAAAAATATGATGAAATGTGGCACATAAGTGTTCTATTGAAGTTGTTGGATCCGGTGTGAAAATTGGTAAACGTGGTCCAAGGTGGTGTTTGAAGGTTGTAGCCTTCGGTCGGGGAGTTGTAGCTCCCTTAGGGTAAGGGCGGTAAGCGAGATCGGGGGGGGGGTCGTAGCTCCTTCCGGAAAATTTTAAACGAGAGCAGGGGGTCGTAGCTCCCTTCCAGGAGAGATTGGTAAACGAGCGCAGGTGGGTGCCTATGTGCTGGTAGGAGTCCGCGCCATCACATATGTTGTAAGATGTTTTCTCTATAATAAAATATTGAAGGCTGACACAACGGCAGCAGTGGTTTTCTCCCAACTTGGGTTTCCACCTAAAATTCTGGTGTTCATGTGTGTTGCTTATGTGTGATGGTTTATTCTGTTCTTTCTGCACATGTTTACTGTTTATTGAACATCTGATGAATGAATGATGGAATAATATAAGTAAAGATTTAATGACAGATCTAGATCTCTGTGTATATGCTAGTTTCACAAAGGGGATCCGCGTATATACGCTAGTTTACTGAAGGAAAGTAGCGTATGGGTTTTAAGGAATGAAAAAGTAAAAAGTTTTGATTATTCAGTAAATACTGATTCACCCCCCCTCTCAGTATTTTTCCCAACAACTGTTATCACTGGAAAATCGAACAAGCAAAGATGACATTATTAAATGTCAGGCAGAAGGATTTACATGGTTGAGGCACATTAGAGAAACTGAAGAATTTAAAAAATATCTAAGGTCCAGAAGAAAAATCAAATTGTGCACTCAAGAAACTAGTAGAATGCGTCTTCACACACATTTTTTCTTCGATAGGCATGCCTTTGCACAAATTTCCCTCAAAAAGTTGCAGGGACCTGAGAGTGGCAGAAGTCACTTTCCAGGACCACAGGGCACACTCCAGGAAATTGATCCCACACTCGAGGTTGCCCAAGGACAACCGCCCAAGCCTCCTTAGGACCTCAAGGGAGCACACAATGGAATAATGTGGCACACAATGGAATCATCCCCCTCTCTTGGGTCACTATCCATCAATGTACCAAGAGAGGGAAGGAGAGTTTGAATTCATCTATAAAAGATCACCAAGAGATAAACAAAGGGAGAGCACATTGTTATGCTGGCCAAAATTACTTCCAAGAAATCCAACAGTGTGTGATCCAGAGCAGAAGTAGAGAGGATATTCAGTTGTTGGCCACCCAACAACTCCAATCCTTTGGAGTAGAGAGAGGGACCTTGCACTAAGGCAATTCAGAGGTAAAAATGTCCTTACATTGGGTCTTAGAACTCCTTAGTTATAAGGGCCCCTTGGCAAGTGTGTAAACGTTCTTCCTTTTATTCCTAATAGCACACAATAAGAGGGGACATAGATGCCACCATTGGTATTATTGTGTTTTTTGACTCTATATGAGATTTGTGTTATTTTTTTAGTTTAGTTTTTTTTCTCTCTCTACATATACATGTTATTTCATTATCTAGTATGTTTTATTTTATGGCATGTTCACTAACCTACTAACTCTCTTGTTTATCTACCTGCCACTATGAACTTAAGAGGAAACAACCACTCCTCTTAAGAAAGTGTGGATTGGTACACTTTTTGATAGCCGGCTGACCTACAATCTTCCATCTCTATGCGTGTAAAAATAATGCACTTCAAGGTATGCCTAATAATTTTAAATCTGGGAAAACACTAACACTATGTGGAAGCACCATTTTCTAAATAATGGTTATCAAATCATTATAATAAACCCTCACACTCTATGGTTGTGAAACCATGCATATCGAATTCAACACTTTAAATTTCGGGTGCGGAACCTTACCTTTTAAGCCTTACCCTATGGGGATTCGAATCAACATTCGAACCTTATTATTAAACCCATTAGATAATGCTATTACGACATATCAATCATCATATGCACTCGTACAAATATTTATTTTGACTATTAACTCCGACCCCATTTAACAATCAACACAATATGTTCGGGCCCACAACCTTAATGACATACCTTGCCTTAACCTTCATGCACCTTCATAGTGCGAGCACTGTTGATCCATTGATGGTTACCATTGGATGGAAATCGTAATTTTCTTTGAAAAGAACTTTAACCCAAACAAAAAGTGTGAAACTCGTGGTTTTGGATACCACTGTCACCACGTGTCTGTCGCTGAGCCATATCACATTTTTATTTTCGAAACAACTTACCAGTTATAAACTTTGCGAATACCATCAGTGGTTTCTTAAGACGACTTCATAGTTTTGCTTCACCATTCCACCGTTCTCCTACTCCTTCACTCTACGCTCCTTTGCATGGTTCTATCGAAACTTGCCTTAGCGTTCAACACTTCACGCATACACAACTCGACCTTTTCGACTCCCTTTAGTGCTATGGTCGTTTCGTATCAGAGGTTCACATGCTTGCGCCCTTCCTCAAAGGGTCTAACTCATCAATTCCTCGTATTGTGGCTTTAATATCAGAAATGGTATTGATTTATGTAAATTGAAACTCAACTCAATTCAACTCAAGCAACAATGTTTCAATACAAGACATGCCCAATCCTCTCATGCATACATCGCTATATTGCCCATTCACAAGGATAAAATGCATTGCCTTTATAGAGTTCTTCACACACATAATATACAGGCAAGTATTACCAGGATGTAATTCAAAGGCTTCTCTGCTGTGTATAAATCAATAAAAGGTGAATCAATTCTATCGATTCCCGCAAAAGAACCAGTTCAATTCTTATAGACTTGCAAGCGGAGATTACAATATTTTAAATAATCAGAGACTATGCTTCAATTAACAGAATGGAACTCTTCATACTCTCTTGAATTTTCTATACAGAAATCAATTCAATCATATGCGAATCAAACAAATCACGAAGGTGGAATCCTCCTTTTAATACTTCCTATGAATCGATTCACTTTGAATCGCCTCAAACCAATTTATGCCTCGATGCATACAATTCACAAATTCCTGTGATTAATTCACAGGGTTCACACAATTCGCACCAGTACACCATAACTCAGAAATGGAGTATAAACTTAGAGATTAAACATCCGTATTAAAACAACATTTACATGGAAAATTTTCCCTACAGGCCTGATTTTCTATTCGATGGCCTCACTACTCTGCCTCCCCTAATTCATGTCTACAACTTCCTCCCCTAAATGCCTTGAGGCTTACATTTATAAAATGATAATGAATCGAATCAACTCCCCCCAAAATTACTGAAACTGATCCTAAATTTAGACTCAATCCCTAAATTTGTGGAAAGTGATTCCAACTCATTCCTATTCTGCAATATTTTTGAATCTCTCATCCTTTCATATGCCCAACTAATCATTTGAGGGCAGTTACAATTATTTCCATATTAAATTAAAATTAATTAGAAGCCACTAAATTCATTACATAAAATCTAATTCTCTTGAAAACTAAAAACCCCTAAGTCTAACAAAATGCATGGGATTTTTTTTAGCCTACTGCCCCTGCATCAGAATCCCAAGGTTAAAATTAATCATGATCTCCTGATCATGTGCTCTTAAAACTTTGCCTCCTGGGTCCCATAATTTTCTTTGCTACTGTCCATCAGCTACATTATTCTTCAACTGCACACTTCTAGGTTTTCATACTTTGTTCTATAACTTGCCTCTAGCTATACGTTCACATTCTGCTCTTGTCTGTTCTTTGTTAAAATTCCTCTGCTTTCTTGCTTCTATCTGCTACTTCTGAGACACCTTCATCATTAGTCTTCTGATATTTTCAATTTCTATGTCCAGCCTATCTCTTTTCTGGAACTTGCTTTGCCCACTGCTGCCTTCAATTTCTGCTGCTGCCAATACTGCTGTTGTTACTTTCTTCAAGAATTTTGCTGCCGCCCTTGTGGCTGTCTCCTCCATTGTTACTATAAATAATTCCCTCATGGATGTTGCTGCTGCTATCAATGTTGCTAACATTGTTCTTACTCTTGCAGATGTCACCCCATATGTTGCGGCCTCCCAAACTTCCCATCCCTCTGCAACATTCTTTTGCTCATCACCTGCAAATTTACTTTTAAAAAGTAAATTATCTTTTAATTCCCTCACTGTAGTAACAAAATCATTCATTTCTCCTTGTGTACTAGTAAGCGTGATTAAGTTCCGCAAACCAATATCTACTCCTAATTCTTCCACAGCTTCAGGAAAATTCACTCTAGTATCTGCAATTCTCTTCTTTTGTTCAAATGTTTCCAGCAAACATTTCAGCCATCTCCCTTGTACAAACACATCATCAATATGCTGCAATTTAGTCCCAGCATATCCCTCTTCTCCTTCGACAATCTTCAGTAATTTTCCTTTATCTTCTTGATTGATTCTGGCAATCAAATCAAGTGCTTCAAGTACTGTGTCCTCATCTTCTATCATAATAAAATTCTGATTCTCCACTACTGTAGCAGTTCCAAAAATCTGTCCTTAAGTCTTCTCCTTGTCCATTAGACAAATCAATTGCTTCTTGTTATCCACAGAAATAACAAGTTCCTTTACATGAGGCATGATAGCCTGACCTTCCTTCTTTTGCAACAGTTCATCTTCAACCATAGCTCTCATATCTCCATTGAAACAATCCTTTTCACAAAACAAGGAATTTATGAATTCCCTTTGCTGCAGTAATTCAATCTGATCTTCCTCTGAAAGATAATCATCATCATACTTTACTTGGAAACATTCAACTTCACTGAATACAGTTTCATCACATGAACTATCTTCTTCAATACCTGCATTCACACACAACTTGTCAATTTTAAAATCATAAGACCCCACGGTCTCATTTGATGATTCAATCATCAAATCTTCTTTCTACTGTTCCAAATCCTTTCCAAGACCCAGAAAGTCTTCATTGTCTTCATTCCCTTGTATCCTCACATTCTGCAATTCCCAAATTTGAAATTGAGGTCCTCCTTCCTGCATTGAATCCTGGTTTTTCAGCATAATCCCTAGTAATCCAATTTCTTTATTCCATGGACTAAATTCTTCCACAAAATTTTCTTCCTCCTTTATTTGAATGTCCAATGGTGTTAATTTTTCTTCAGCATCAAAAAAGTCTGCATTCATAAAAAAATTGTTAAAACAAAAATCATAAGGCCTCAGTACCTTTCTTTCCTCTGCCCGCATTTCAGTATGCTGTCCTGAATTTTCTTCCATCTCTATTAGCACATCAGTATGCTGATTCACTTTTCCCAAAGAATTCTCTGAAGAATTCTCAGGGCCGTCAAAAATTCTTTCATTCAAACTATCTGCCTCCATTATGGTTTCCTGTTCACTGTAGTGAACTCTACCTTCTACAATCTCTCTTTCATACTCTGAATTCTCCAGCAAATATTCCAACAGTGCAATTTATCTCTGGAATTATTTAAGAAATTCATCATTACTTATAGTCCCTGAATTCATACACAAACCTTTAGTTTGTGGACCAGGAGCTTCAACAACCTCAATTGGTGTTTCACATATCATTTCTTCAAACTGATCCTCTCTTTCTTCATTCCCAAGAATTTCTTCCTGTGCTGCAACAACTTCAATCACAAATGCATCACTTCTTTCTTCAGACAAGAGACATTCTCCAACATTGCATTCTTCTTCAGAGTATTTATCTTCTGAGAGATAATTCTTCATACTTGTTACTGCTTCACAAGATTTCTCATCCTCCCCTGTGAAACCTGTAATCACCTCACAATTGTCAGTCACAAAAATACAAGGTTCTACATCATCCAACTAATCTGAACTTGTCCAATAACTTAGGAAATCATTGATAATTTCCTCTTCAGCAAGACTAACTTCTTGCTGTCTTAAACCTTCACTTGTTCTTGACCGATCATCCGATGGTCCCTCATCTCTTGCCCCAATATTCTCATTAGACTCCTTTGTCTTCCTTTCTTCCTGAGATCTTGCTATCTCAGCATTGTTCTGAACAGAATTCAGACTCAATTTCTCCTCCTCAACAAACTTTAAAGCTTGTTCATCTCCCTGTGATGTACCTACAAACACACACAACTCTTTAGTTTTAAAACCATAAGACTTTTTAGTCTTGGTTGCTTTCTCAAGCACTTCCCTGCATGTGGAATCTTCAAATTCCATCCTTAACTCAAGAACTCTGAGTTCCTCTTTCAATAAGGCAATCTCCTTTTGCCTCAACCTCAACTATAATGGTTTCCATTTTACTCTCTCCTTCATGATCCAACCAACTCTTTGGCTTTCCTCTATCATCATCTTCAGTTTGTTAAATTGTTCTCTGAGCTCAGCTACCTCTTTCTCATATTCTCCATCAGCAAATTTCTTCCTCATGTCATTTTCTTTGGCATAGTCCTTAACTTTTCTATTGTGGCATCTCTTAGAACCTCTGCTATCTCCTCTATGACTATTAGCAGTCATCCTTTTCTCCATCATGAGTTCCTCACTCATCAGTTTCACCAAGCCTCTGCAACAACAAGCTCTCCTTCTGCCACTTACCTCAACAATCATTTCCTCCGAAACTGGGCTTTTGGAAAGTACTGTTCCCCTACCTGCTGGAACCTTCTGAGCACTCTCTTCTGCTCTCTCTAGGTTTCACTCTGCAACTTTTCAAGAACACATCTGTTCTTATTTCATCCAACCTCTATTGGGAATTCTCCAGGTTCTGCCACACTTTCTTCTTCACTCAGAATCCCTTGCTAGACTCTTCTATCACTGCTCTCAAAGCTGTGATCTGCTTTTGCTGAGATATCCTCAATTGCCTACAATCTGAATTCTGCAAACAATTCTTTAAACCAGAGCTAAACACTTCTCATCAACTGAACTTCTCTTGAGAACACTGCAATTTTTCTCCCTATCTAGCCTTTAGCTGAATATCAAGCTCACTGCCATCATCATAAAAACTCAGTCTGCACTTTCTAAAACCATACTCCTGTCATCAGATTTAAAATTATTTTACCTGCAAGATCCCTGCATGATCTTGTTCTTCATTCATTTATGCAAATCCTATTCATTGCACCCCTCTTCAAATCTACAATCACTCTTAGATTTAAAACTTCAAATTTCCTTCGCTATTTCAGTACACATGCATTTCAAAAATTTAATTTCAACGAGCTATTCCAGCTCTGATACCACATGATAGTCGGCTGACCTACAATATTCCATCTCTATGCATGTAAAAATAATGCACTTCAGGTATGCCTAATAATTTTAAATCTGGGCAAACACTAACACTATGTGGAAGCACCCTTTTCTAAATAATGGTTATCAAATCATTATAATGAACCCTCACACTCTATGGTTGTGAAACCATGCATATCGAATTCAACACTTCAAATTTTACGTGCGGAACCTTACCTTTTTAGCCTTACCCTATGGGGATTCGAATCAACATTCGAACATTATTATTTAACCCATTAGATAATGCTCTTACGACATATCAATCATCAGATGCACTCGTACAAATATTTCTTTTTACTATTAACTCCGACACCATTTAACAATCAACACAATATGTTCGGGCCCACATCCTTAATGACATACCTTGCCTTAACCTTCATGCACCTTCATAGTGCGAGCACCTTCGATCCATTGATGGTTACGAAAATTGCAATTTTCTTTGAACATAAATTTAACCCAAACAAAAAGTGCGAAACTCGTGGTTTTGGATACCACTGTCACCACGTGTCTGTCGCTGAGCCATATTGCATTTTTATTTACGAAACAAATTACCAGTTATAAAATTTGCGAATACCATCAGTGGTTTCTTAAGACCACTTCATAGTTCCGCTTCACCGTTCTGGAATACCATCAGTGGTTTCTTAAGACCACTTCATAGTTCCGCTTCCACCGTTCTCCTACGCCTTCACTCTACGCTCCTTTGCATGGTTCTATCGAAACCCGCCTTAGCGTTCAACACTTCACGCATACACAACTCAACCTTTTCGACTCCCTTTAACGTTGTGGTCGTTCTGTATCAAAGGTTCACATGCTTGCGCCCTTCCTCAAAGGGTCCAACTCATCAATTCCACGTATTGTGGCTTTAATATCAGAAATGTTATTGATTTACGTAAATCAAAACCCAACTCAATTCAACTCAAGCAACAATGTTTCAATAGAAGACATGCCCAACCCTCTGATGCATACATCGTTGTATTGCCCATTCACAAGGATAAAATGCATTGCCTTTATGAAGTTCTTCACATACATAATATACAGGCAAGTATTACCAGGACGTAATTCAAAGGCTTCTCTACTATGTATAAATCAATAAAAGTTGAATCGATTCTATCGATTCCCGCAAAGGAACCAGTTCAATTCTTATAGACTTGGAAGCAGAGATTACAATATTTTAAATAATCAGAGACTATTCTTCAATTAATGGAATGGAACTCTTCAGCCTCTCTTGAATTTTCTATACAGAAATCAATTCAATCATATGCGAATCAAACAAATCACGAAGGTGGAATCCTCCTTTTAATACTTCCTATGAATCGATTCACTTTGAATCGCCTCAAACCAATTTATGCCTCGATGCATACAATTCACACATTCCTGTGATTAATTCAGAGGGTTCACACAATTCACACCAGTACGCCATAACTCAGAAATGGAGTATAAACTCAGAGATTAAACATCCGTATTAAAACAACATTTACATGGAAAATTTTCCCTACAGGCCTGATTTTCTATTCGATGGCCTCACTACTCTACCTCCCCTAATTACTGTCTGCTACTTCCTCCCCCTAAATGCCTTGAGGCTTACATTTATAAAAATGATAATGAATCGACTCAGCTCCCCCCAAAATAACTGAAACTGATCCTAAATCAATCCCTAAATTTGTGGAAACTGATTCCAACTCATTCCTAATCTGCAATCTTTTCAAATCTCTCATCCTTTCATATGCCCAACTAATCATTTGAGGGCAGTTACAATTCTTTCCATATTCAATTAAAATTAATTAGAAACCACTAAATTCATTACATAAAATATATTTCTCTTGAAAACTAAAAACCCCTAAGTATAAAAAAATGCATGGGATTTGTTTTAGCCTAATGCCCCTACATCAATCATTCACCAAATCCATCAACACACCAGGTAAGAAATTGATGACAAAGGGACAGTTCTGCACAATCAAATTTCAGTAGGGCAGGAAGGAACCTGATTTGATACCATGCTAAACAAACACATGGTGCACACACAAGAAGACATGAAAGATAAATGTGAGATAATTTATTATTCACAATGATATATATTTATAGCACATTAGGTGAACCTTCGATTCCACATTCCAAGGTATCCCGGATTTCTAATGTCATTTGCCTTCTACACCAACCCTTAGAGGATTAGGTGTCCAATAGACAGGTAGAGATCATATCAAGTATTGAATTCATTTACTGTCAACCCATCAAGTATGTCATTTAACATGCCATTAGAAGCCATTTCCATCACTAGATTCATGTGCATACATCAAGTTTAAGTCGTCCAAGTTCCATCGTTATACTGAAATACAACAACCATTGTGCTAGGAACAAGAGGGCCAATACAAAACCAATTTTATGAATACTCACTTACAAATTAAACTGAAGGTCACTATGCCCACATAACATTTCCATAAGGGAAAATAAACAATCAATAGATCAAGTCCAAATAGATAGATCTATAATCCAAAGACATGTCTCAATTATCAATCCAAATTTATAAAACATCATGTCAAAGTTACAAACACAACACATCTGTATCAATTAGCCAAAACATGTAGTACAAAATTAATACATAATGACAAATTCATATGAATGTCTCGGTCACTTGCAAACACAAGTTTAGTTCAAACATACACACTTATCCCGTTAACAGATCTTACTGATATCTGCAACACATCTGACATTTTCCAGGTGACCATCTGCTTTCATGTTCAATCCTTCATTTTCTATGATAAGAAATTTTAACCCGACAATTTCAGAAATCAGTTTACAATGGTAGGACATGTCAGAGATCCCTTGATTTAGAGTGTGTACAAAACTTCAATTTTGTTTCTAGCAGGCATAGTCGCACCTATGGGACTTCATTTGTGCGAATGATGATCATACCTCTGTAGTAGATCAATTATGTCAGATACCCATAAAATAGAACATGTAATTTCATATTCATGTCATCAGCTTGTATTTACTAGAGTCATGAAACAACATATATGTTAGATCATAAATGCATATCTATAATGATTATGTCATCAATCTTTCATCAAGGGTCAGACTTGAAAGATGGGGGATGTGGGTAGATGTGACACCATATCTTATGAACACAATAATAATATACAAAGTTAGAGAAATTAATTTCCCCATATGCCATAACAACAGGTAGTAGTAGATTTGAAATATCAATATCATAGCTATACATCTATCATCATGGTCACCAATACTATGCTTATTATGATCAATGGGATAAATTTAGGTTATTGAATAAACCAACAGAGTGCTGATCTATTTTTCCATGAGCTTTCATCATTCTTATCACAAGAATTATCAATACCATATCAAAGAGGTAACCTTCTATAAGAGATCCAACATGTTTTAGCATATCAAGGGTCAAGAGTATCATTTAATAGAGTTAGAATAATGATCTAAAAAACAATAGATGTTAGCCAAACACCAAGTTATGCCACTAAATCCAAGATAAAAAATAGGTATTTTTCAAGAAGATCATCATGATCAAAATGTTCAATACCAGGTGAACCATTTCATCATAGGAAAAATACATCCAAATCACTTTCATATGCGCGCATGAGTCATTTGTGAAGGATACATTCTCAACATACCATCGAGCTTACCTAGCCATCCAATGTTATAGCTGAAACATAACATTAAAAAAATATACCATGCATACCTTGTATTAATCAATTACCTGTGCACCTTCACATAGGAAACTTATAGTTCTTGTCACCTTTTCATCAAGTGCCTCTTTACCCTTTTCCAGATCTAAATTTTCTCTCTTGTATCTCAAATTATCCTCAAGAGAGATCCACTTATCACATCTCATCAAGAGGGTTAGAAACATCCAGGTACTCAAAATATACATGCACAAAGTAAAAGAAATGATAAAAAAAATAATCATAATATTCAGATTCATAAGTCTAAACAAGAGTAAAGACACAAAGGAACATCAAGAGTCTAGGAGTAATTATCTTCAATGAGAGGCGATCCTCTCCCTCTTGAACCAACCTTCAAGAACCATCCATAGACCACATAACAATGTTTCCTTCAACAAAATTTATCAACAACAAGGTCATCTAGGGCTTCATCAAATCAATCCCAAGTGCTTGAGAATTAGGGTTGCATACATCGAATCTTAAGTCTTTACCATAAACCAAGGTTTCTCTCAAACCCTCACTATCAAATACCAATCCACTAACTACCTAGGGTTTTCTTTATACCCTAGAATTATTTTAGGTCTCTACGATCCTCTTCTTTCCTCCATAAAAAGTGTCTCCATGGGACGATCTCCATGGATTTTCTTCAGCCCAACTCTAATACCATGTTAATTTTTCATAGGGCTACATTGATCTTTGATTTTATAGTTTCATTTCTTCATTAACACACTAAGCCCACCCCATATCATTATATCATTATCCAGATTTACACTATTAACCATCAACATATGCAACTATGTAGAAAGAACAATAACATCATCATCATCTATGTAGGGAAACATAAAGAAACATAGGAAGAAAATCATGCACACATATAAACATTAGGATTGGTCTGAGACAAGGGAAAAATCAACTATGGGGAAAACCATTACAAATTCTTCTTCTTAGATCATCATCAAATGATTCAGAAAACAAGAGTAAAATGATCCATTGATCCATATCTTCATAATGCAGTAAAAAAACTAAAACATGTATAATATTATCTTAAACATACTTCTACTGAAGGATTCTGATTCTAAGAACTGTAATGCACTATCACTTCCTATAGCATACTATTGAAAACTGTTGTCACTGAGAAGAAACTTTAGAGAACTGTAGATGCATATTTGAGGGCTGGATATGCAGTGGAAATAAAATAAACAGATCTACAAATATGCAGATCTAAAACAAAGCTCCAACAGATCATTGAAGCCAACTAAAATTAATTGTAAAATCCTAGATTTGAATTGAAGATGCTACCAAAAACTGACTGTAAGCATATTTGACTGTGCGGATGAAACACAGGGAGAGAAAATGAGGTTGATCAAGCCCATATTTTCTTAGAAATCCCTTAGTTGTACCCATAACACTCTATGCCTATGGCTACAGGTCCCTGGCCGCATGCATAACACACTGTGCTTGTGGCTATGGCCTAGATAAGCCCGGTTTGGCCCTAAATATCTAGTCACTACCTTTCCATTATGTGCATGTGACTATGACACCCTGGCCGTAGGTATAACATAGTGTTCCTGTGGCTAGAGCCCATTTTCACCAGTTCTGTGCCTGAGGCAAGAAAAAAAACCCTAATTCTTGCGCGAGCTTCAAACCTGTGATTTTAGAACCTGCACAAACTCTTTCCTTCAAACCTGTGCGAGCCAAAACATAATGGATGAAAAAAAAGAAATAATGCAAATAGAAGATCACTTGAGAAAGTGTAAGAATGAAATTGAGGTCGCTTCTATTTATAGGCTTTTGAGTGGGTCCACTTAAGGTTAAGGTCAACCCATTCCAATTCACTTTAATAAATAAAATAATTCAAAATTTAACTTACACTTAACCGATTGGGGCAATCTATAGGTTGATTTTGGTCCTCTCGAAAAGAGGAATCTAATGAAACTATTATCTCGACCATATGAGTTGTCCAAAGTGGAATTTGGCCGCAATTGGATAAGAGCTGTCCTAGCAATTGTGACTTTGGGTAGACGGAGTATGCTCCCTGTAGGCTGGAAGCAGTAAACTCCTTTCGCTGGATGGGGGAGAGGTAAAGCGCCAACTCTTTGCTTAGCAGGTGTTCCTTTCTCATTTTTTCTGTGGATAAAACGCCCTGAGAGGAGAATAGCATCTGGGGTTTACACATCTTCAGACAACATAAACATTTTTTCATTCAGAATGATCAGGTCAGCGTGCAGTTGCTTAAAAATGGCAATATCCATACCTTTAATGAACAGTCACCGGCGTTGATCACAATTATATTACAGATCGATATTAAGCTTTTCACCGGAGCTCACATTTCCAGTTCCCCCACAGTTTCTTTCTCGAGCTTTGAATACATTTTCCTTCTCGCCTCCAATCGACCAAAAATCGCATTTTCGCCCTCCTCCTCTGCTCCAGTCGACCAAAAATCGCATTTTTCCCCTCTTTCTCGCCTCCAGTCGAACTGAAAATGGCATTTTCCCCTCCTCCTCTGCTCTAGTCAACCAAAAATCGCGTTTTCCCCTCCTTCTCGCCTCCAATCGACCAAAAATCCCATTTTCGCCCTCCTTCTGCTCCAGTCGACCAAAAATCGATTTTCCCTCTCCTTCTCTTCCACGAGTTTCCTAAATCCGCCTGGCCATAAAAATTAAAAAAGATACCTCAAAATATAAATATTTTATATAATAAATAAAAAACCCCCTCCCCTCTAGTTATAAAGACAATATAATGTTTTTTGATTTTTTGATTTTTTTTACCCCAATATGAACGCACGTGATATAATATTGGTTTGTGAGTGACGATATTGGATAATTTTAACACAACATATGCCTAT
>JAXQQM020083582.1:0-21139 GCA_034641835.2 Pinus albicaulis | reverse complement strand
GTGGTCCTTTTGTCCTGTAGGTGGCACATGATCCTCCATCACTTGATCATTAATGCTCAATGATCCTTTGTTTTACATATTCAAGATATTAGTTGACTAAATCAACCCTCCATGATCTTTCTCATTAAATGAGACATGATCTCCAATATCTTTTTGCAGATCTAGGCTAAATTAATCCACATTCACACATACAAAGTGGATATTTATTCTTATTGAGGATTGTGGGTCCCTACACCCTTTTATTTACTTAATTCATTAAGAAAATCAAGGACTCTAATATTCCAAATATGATGTGAAATTTTGGGAATATTACATATTGAGTGTATTTATGCTAATGACAACTCTCTAACTGGTAGTTCTTTCCCTAGAAGGTTAAATATTTGATTTCCATGAAGATGAGGGTTTGGACAAATTTAGGTTTTTGATATCCTCCTTTGATTATGAATGAAAAAAGATCAATTTGGAGGGAAAATAAAATGACTACCAACCTTGTCTAACTCATGTAGGAGCCTCGGGGTGAACTTCAGAGGAGAAAAGGTGAGTTTGAGCAATTTTTGGGTAAATTTAGCCATAAATCTCCTCCGTGTGTAATGCCACCCAACAAGGCGTCTCTTGTCGGGCCAGCCCCCGTGCACAGCACCGGCCTGCCCGCCTTCCTTGTGCATGGGCCATTGAATGGTGGGCAAGCCTGCCCGAACAAGGCCCGTGTGCAATGCCTCTATCGAATGCCGTAGCCCGCTTCTCCAAAGGTATATATGCAGCGCAGTGATTTTTTGTGATGTATCTTCCTCCTCTGTGCACAACACCTACGACTCTATGTGTAGTGCCTCCTTTGATGTGTAGTGCCTCCTTTGGTGCGTAGCGCCTGAAAAATTCAACAAGTTTTGCATAAAACCCTGAAAAAATGTTTTCAACGACTCTCCTTCTGTTTCAAAGACAAAAATGAGTTGGGAAGATGGAAAAATACCTTTATAATTCCTTTTGAAAACTAGTTTCATGATCAAACCCACTTTCTCATGTTTTTTTTCCCTTCTTTCTTTTTCACTGTCTTTGTGGTCCTTTTGTCCTGTAGGTGGCAGAAATCTGACAAAAATGGTTTTTTGCCTTGGCTGGAGCATCTTGATGCTTCTCTTGGATTTACAAAACTATCAACAAGCTTATTCTTTGCCTTTTACCCAGATTTTGGAGACATGAACCAATTCTTGAAAACCAGAAGGTCATTTTGACAAATTATTAAGGAAAAAGTCATTTAGTGGCATTAATGCTCCTTGAAGGTTTTTTCCCCTTTATCTTTTTCATGAATTTCAACACTTGTAAATAGTAGACATGTGATCATTTTGGCAGCTACACCTCGAAGTCTTCAATCCTGTATCTTTTTTGCCTTTGATTGCTTGGTGGATAAGACTGAAGAGAATAATTTTGACCTTCTTTCAACTGGCATTTTGTTATGTTTTTATTTAGATGTGACAACCCTATCAGTTGGCATCAACAGTTCCTTTGGTCTTCATATGTGCCACCATTGTGATAAACATTAGGTTTGTTTGACCTTATCAATCTTCCTGTAGGTAGCCATCTTTGACAATCCTACAGAAGTGTCATTCATGGCTAGCTATATTTTGCAGAATATACTCTTGATAAGGAAACCCTTGTTGGAGGCTTCTATGCTTTGTTTTTAGACTAATTACATGTTTGTTTCTTTGACCATGTTGACAATGATATATCTCTAGTTTCTCCTTAGTCTTTTCATCTCATGCTTGCCTCCCTTTTGACTACTTTGAAATCTTCTGACTGTATTTGAAAACTCAGGCCCTTGCACTGATATTCTTTGTCATTTGTCCTTTTGGTGAGGTGGAATCAGTGCTTCTTTTTCAAACCCTTAGAGGGCAGCTTGAAACCCTTTGAATGCCATCTGCTATTATAAAGGAGGCTTTATCATAATTTTTTGACCAGTTTGTCATTCTTCCCAAACTCCTAGGTTTTAGAGCTGTTAGAAAAAAGTAAATAGTGTTGTCTTCTAAGTTCTCTAAAACCTTTCAAAACTCATTAATTATTTCTAAAAGTCTTCAATGTGCACTGGATGGAGTTGATGGTGACCTTTTGTCTTTGTAGTCCTTGTACTGACTCACTTTTTTGGCCAAACCAGTCACAAACCCTGATTCTCTTCAAACATAGGCCTTGCTACCTTCTTCTTTGATGTGGATGGCTTCAGTGGTGATTTCACCCTAATACCTTACCTCTTTTCTAGGTTGATGGCCATCTTGATATTTTTGCAGTAATGCGAGAAAGGGTAGTTGTCCCTTGCAGAATTTGTGCACTAGGCCAAGGATGCATTTCTTTGAATGACCCTTTGATCAATTTTGGACAAAGCTACTTGTCCCTTTTCTTCTTTGAATTCAGTATCTTTACATAGGAAAAACGGAGATTCTAGGATACCAAATCCACCCTATGACTTGTGAAACCCTAGGTGACCTAGTGGAAGGTTTCTTAAACTTGGCTTTGGAATAAAAAGTTAGATGTTGGGCCATCAATGTGTAAAACAGATTTTATGATAAATGTTAGAAAATTTAAATATTACAGAGCAATGAAACACATAAAATATGTGGAAAATACAAGCACACAAAACACATAAAACCAGAGAGACACAGATATACGTGGTTCACCCAGTTTGGGCTACGTCCACCCCGAACAGCCAGTCCTTCCTTTATATTATCCAACAAAAATGAAGAGACAAAACCTACAGCAGATCCGCTGTAATATCCTCTGTTCTCTCTCACAGTCTCCCTCTCTATTTCTCACTCCGAGAATACAATCATAATGCACAGCCGCAATACAATACCCTCATATATACAAGGGGTTTCCTTCTAGGGCAAAAAACCCTAATCTAAACATAACTTCTACCGTCAGATCATTTGCCTAATGAACGACCCAGATTGAATAGAAATTACTATACTTTTACAAGGCAATTTTACATATGTTTTTAGCTTCGGGGGTGCTGCCCCCGAACCCCCGCCAGGGGGGGGCTCCGAAAAGCGCTGCCGCCCCCCCTTGGACCCCCCACGGCAGCGATTAATTTCTGGCGGCATTGCCGCCCCTTTTTAAGGTACAGGGGTCCAATGCTGTGATACAAAGTAAACAAGATAATCAGGCTCCACACCCAACAATCTCCCACTTGGAGACTGATTGTAGCAACTCCACCGCTGCTTTATTTGCTGGAAAATGACTCCTCTTTGGACCTGGATGTTTCTCATCTTCATCGTCATCCTTGAAGACCAATTGAAACTGAGCATGTTCTCAGTTTCTCCCTGGTTACAACTTTTGTTAGCATATCTGCAGGATTCTGGCTAGTGTGTATCTTTTCCAGCTTCAACTCTCCATCTTCCAATACTGACCATATGAAATGGTACTTGATATGTATGTGTTTAGTCCTGGAATGAAATTCTGAGTTCTTTGCAAGATGAATAGCACTTTTTCTATCACTGTATAGTGTGCCCATATCATGCTTCTTACCCAATTCATCCATAAACCTTTGTAACCAAATCATTTATTTACTAGGCTCTGTAGCAGCAACATACTCGGCTTTTGTTGTTGAAAGTGCAACAACACTTTGGATTTTTGAAACCCAACTGACAGCTATTCCACCTACAGTAAATACATATCCTGTAGTACTCCTCCTATTATCTCTGTCACCTGCCATATCTGCATCAACATATCCCTGTAGAGCAATTTTTGAACCACCAAAGCATAATGCTTGATTTATGGTACCTCTCAAATATCTGAGAATCCATTTTACTGCCATCCAATGTTCTTTTCCTGGATTGTTCATATACTTGCTTACAACTCCCACTGCATGTGCAATATCAGGCCTTGTGCAGACCATTGCATACATTAAACTTCCAACTGCTGATGGATATGGAACTTTAGACATATAATCCATGTCTTCTTGGGTGTTTGGGCACATCTCCTTACTAAGTTTGAAATGGCTAGAAAAAGGTGTACTAACTGGTTTTGCATTCTGCATATTAAATATTTTCAACACCTTTTCTATGTACTCATTCTGAGACAGTGTTAATTTGTGATTTTTCCTATCTCTAGTTATCCTCATACCAAGGATTTGTTTTGCAGCTCCCAAATCCTTCATTGCAAATGAATTTTCCAATTTTCTTTTGAGCACATTTATTTCCTGCATGTTAGACCCTACAACAAGCATGTCATCTACATACAATAATAGTATAATATAGCTGCCATCATTTTTCCTTTTCAGATAAACACAATTATCAGAGTGACATCTAGTATAACCTTGTTCAGACATAAACCTGTCAAATTTTAGATACCACTGCCTTGGGGCCTGTTTTAAGCCACACAAGCTCTTCTTTAACCTGCACACCATTTTTTCTTTCCCTTTTACCTCATATCCTTCTGGTTGCTGCATGTATATCTCTTCCTCCAAATCTCCATGGAGAAATTCTGTCTTTACATCTAACTGTTCAAGATGTAAATCTTCTGCTGCTACAAGACTTAAAGCAGTTCTGATTGAATTCATTTTAACAATAGGAGAAAATATTTCATCAAAATCAATACCTTTCTTCTGTGCAAATCCCTTCACCACAAGTCTAGCTTTGTACCTCTGTTTTCCTCCATCTTCTTCCTTCAGCCTGTAAACCCATTTATTCTGCAATGTAGTTTTACCTGCAGGCAACCTGACTAAGTCCCAAGTCTGGTTATGCATTAAGGAGTTCATCTCTTCTTCCATGTCTAGCTCCCACTTCTTCCTACTTTCAACCTGCATTGCTTCTTCATAACATTCAGGTTCACCAGAATCAGTCAACAATAAATAATATAATGAAGGAGAGTATCGTTCAGGGGGTCTACTTATCCTGGTAGATCTTCTAACACCACTTTTAGGTGTTTGAGGTGCCTGCTTCTGTTGTGGTGGTTGCTGCTGCTGTGGTTGTTGATTATTATTATTTTTAGGCACCTTTATTTTTTTAGATATCTCATCAAGAACCGCGTATTCCTTGCTTTCTTTTTCTTGTTTCTTTTCCTGCAACTGATTCTTATACAAGACCTTTTCATTGAATATTACATCTCCGCTCCTAATGATTTTGTGATTTTCATAATCACATAAGCGATAACCAAAATCATTAGCGCCATATCCAATAAAGGTACATTTCTTTGATTTTGCCTCAAGCTTTGTTCTGTTTTCTTTATTAATATGGACAAAGGCCTCACAACCTTTTTACCTTTTTACCTTTTTACCTGTCCATGCTTCCTCTGGAATACCACCATCCAAGGAACTTAAAGGCCCTCTATTTATTAGATAAGCAACAGTATCTACAGCATCTGCCCAAAATTGTAAAGGCAATCCTGCATGCAATCTCATGCACCTTGCACGCTCCATTATTGTTCTGTTCATCCTTTCTGACACACCATTTTCTTGTGGTGTTCTTGGAACTGTCTTCTCTCTACGAATTCCATGCTCTGAACAGTACCTATCAAACTCTTTGCTGCAATATTCACCTCCATTGTCTGATCTGAGACACTTCAACTTCTTTCCTGTCTCAATCTCAACCAAAGATTTCCATTTCTTGAAAGTATCAAATACATCAGATTTATTCTGAATATAATAAATCCATGTTTTTCTAGTTGCATCATCAATAAAAGTAACATAATAACGAGAGCCACCGAGAGATGATACCTGAGCAGGTCCCCATACATCTGTATGCACAAGCTCCAAATTTTCGCTCTTCTTTTCTTTCCCAACTCTGAGAAATCTGACTCTCTTCTGTTTTCCATAAATGCAATTCTCACAGAAATCCAAATCAACATTCTTCAAACCTAGCAACAAATTTCTTGAGTGAAGAATCTTCATTCCCTTCTCACTCATGTGTCCGAGCCTATGATGCCATAATGTTGCATTTGCTCCTTTGGAAGTTAAAGCATTAACAGAGTTAGAAATACCATTGCATAAATACAATGTACCAACCTTTTCACCTTTTGCTATTACCAGCGCTCCTCTGGTGACCTTACAAGTTTTATCTGTGAAAGTTGTCACACAACCTTCACTACCTAACTGCCTTGTTGAAATCAGATTTTTCTTCAGATCTGGAACATGCCTTACCTCCTTTAGTAGCCATTGGTTTCCATTTTGTTGTTTTACAAGAACTTTACCCATTCCAACAATTTTACAGGGTTTATCATCACCCAAACGAACTTGTCCAAAATATCCTTGAACATAGTCATGAAAATATTTCTTATCAGGTGTGGCATGGAATGAAGCCACTGAATCTACAACCCAAGAATTAGTAACATTTTCGAAAGAAAGAATCAAATCATCTTGTAACACATCACCTGTCACATTTGCTTCATGATTGTTTTCTTGCTGTGCATCTCCTTCTTTTCCCTTCCGAGATCTACAGTCTTTCTTTAGGTGTCCTTTCTTTCCACATTTCCAGCACACTATCCCCGATCTGGACTTGGATCTACCTTTCCTTGATTTACTGCAATATCCCGAGCTCTTTCCTCTTTCCATTCTTCTTCCCCTAGACTCTGCACTCAAAGCATTACCCGATGTCTCACCGGAGCTTTTCCGTCGCATTTCCTCGCTAAGGATAGCACCGACAACATCATCAAACTTTAAAGTACTAGATCCGGAGACAGAGTTACTAATGGCCATAACCAAACCATTCTAGCTTTCTGGTAATGAGCATAAGAATAACAGAGCTCTAACTTCATCATCAAAGTTTACCCCTACAGAACTTAACTGACTGGTAACTGTATTAAATTCATTTAAATGGTCTGCAACAAATCCACCTTCCGACATCTTCATATTAAATAGTCATTTCATAAGAAATACCTTGTTTGAGGCCGAGGGCTTTTCATACAGTTTCGCCAACGTCTGCATCAAACCCTCTGTTGTTGTTTCCTTCGAGATATTGAAGGCGACTGACGCCGCAAGACACAACCGTACTGTTCCGAGTGCCTTTCTATCGAGAATGTTCCATTTCGCGTTTGTCATGGTCGCCGGCTTCTTTGTTTTTCCGCTCAATGGTAGGTACAGATCGTTCTGATAAAAATAATCTTCCATCTGCATCTTCCACAGCGCAAAGTTTTGGCCGTTAAATTTCTCGACCCTAAACTTACCATCGTCCGCCATTGCTCCCACTCGAACCAGGAACCCTTTTTTCCTGCGAGTTTATCAACCAAATATACCTTCGGCTCTGATACCAGTTGTTAGAAAATTTAAATATTACAGAGCAATGAAACACATAAAATATGCGGAAAATACAAACACACAAAACACATAAAACTAGAGAGACACAGATATACGTGGTTCACCCAGTTTGGGCTACGTCCACCCCGAACAGCCAGTCCTTCCTTTATATTATCCAACAAAAATGAAGAGACAAAACCTACAGTAGATCCGCTGTAATATCCTCTGTTCTCTCTCACAGTCTCCCTCTCTATTTCTCGCTCCGAGAATACACTCATAATGCACAGCCGCAATACAATACCCTCATATATACAAGGGATTGCCTTCTAGGGCAAAAAACCCTACTCTAAACATAACTTCTACCGTCAGATCATTTGCATAATGAACGGCCCAGATTGACTAGAAATTACTATACTTTTACAAGGCAAGTTTACATCTGTTTTTAGCTTCGGGGGCGCTGCCCCCGAACCCCCGCCAGGGGGGGCTCCAAAAAGCGTTGCCGCCCCCCCTTAGACCCCCCACGACAGCGATTAATTTCAGGCGGCGTTGCCGCCCCTTTTTAAGGTACAGGGGTCCAATGCTGTGATACAAAGTAAACAAGATAATCAGGCTACACACCCAACAATAAACTGATGTATTGAAGATCCAAAATCCAATGTACTTGATTTATCTAAAGGGCCTACAGAGACAGTTTTGAGACCATCAATTCTTGGGTTATTTTTGGGAGAAACAACAGAGCTGTTTGATTGGTGGTCTTAGGTAGCAGTGGGGGGTTTAGGAAAAACAAAATAGAGGATTTTGGTCAAAGGTAACAAAATATAGACAAAATGAGTGACATGAGCCCCTAATGGGGTTTCTGGGATTGCTAAGCAGAGCTTGACATGATGGAATGATGAAATAGTGAAAAATTATCTTAAGGATGATGAAGGCAGTGAGATTTCTAGAATAACAATTTTCATGAACTTTGTTTCTAGAAATCTAGGGAAATCATTTAGCCATCTATGAAGGCAAAAAAAGTTACTAATGACTAACACTTAGGTCCGCGAAGAAATGAGATAACATGAGTCAGCCCAACTGATGCCCTGAATCTAAATTATACCTATTGAGTAAGCCTTTTATTACGACTTATTATCACCAACAAAATTCTACCATAACATAACCAAACTTGAATACAACACTTCTCATATTAATTTTACATAAATTCTCTATGGATCTCCCTACTTTAATTTCCTGAGACCAACATCCCTTCTTTGTAGGTTTGTCCACCATACCATTAATTACACAATAGACACACATCAGTAACTACCACATTTTATAAATATATTTAGTCTCAGTTATTAGTGGCCCTCTCACACTCAACCAATATAGCCTTGGAGGTCTATATTTTTGTCATATCTTTTTTTTTTTTTTTTGTCTTTAACTTTAGCACCATACTGTATTTCAACATTTGTATGTAGTGAGAAATGGTTACTTTGACACAACACTAGAAACTCAAGTATCATCATAATAATTGGTTACAAGAATTTGGCATTCATATCGCAAAAGGTGTTAGTGATTTTTCTTCGTTGCATGAAGGTTTATTGAACATGAATTGAATTTTTGCCTATCTAGTAGTGTTCATTTTTAGTTTTTAATGTCTTACACGATCATGTTATATTTTTGAAAAGTTCAATTTTTATGAGGGATATATTTTTGTTGGGATATGAAAAGAATTATATGAGGGGAATAAGTGGTTAGGTGTTTGGATTTATAAAGGGTGTGATTTTATATTGGTACTGAAAATGAATTTGGATTTAACCTTTGACTGGAAATGAAGTTAGATTTGATGAACGTGGGACATATTTATTTTCATATATATAGTGTCATGTTATTAATGATAAATAATTAATTTAATAAGTATAACTCGATGCAAAAATGAGCTTATTCAAGTACATGAAATTGCGTTGATGTCTAGCTCTGATATCTTAGAAAATTTTAGTGGTTTGTTTGTTGCTTGTGTTTAGAGGATTTTATTGTGTTTCAAAATTTTTGGTTTTTTTTGGTCAAATATATTTTTATTCCCTTGAATTATTATAATTCTCATTTAATGCGTAGATTATATCCTACTATTTCCAAATATGAGGAGCATGTTAAACAAGTGGAAATATCCATCTAAGTTCACATCGACCAAAAATCTAGAAGAATAAAATCTCTGTATGTGTAAATATTTCTTTGGATTTTTCACTAAAAAAACACTAAAAAGGAGATTTACATGTTGAGAGATTTCATCCTTCTAAAACTTTCTATATCCAAAACTACATAAATCTAAACTAATTGATAGTCAAATTAAAATTACAAAAACCCCATTTTAAAATACAACCATATCAATATTATTATATTTTAAAATCATATTTTTATATTATTTAATTTTTACATAATTTAATTTTTTTAATCATTAAGTATTAATATATTTTTTCCAATATACAATACTAGGAATTTGAAAAAAAACGAAATGCATTCTCCATCATTATAAATTTCAATTTTGACGAAATTAGAAAAATCTTTATGTAAAAATACTGAAATATCATTTTGAAAATCAAAGATATCAAACAAGCATGAAATTGCCATGAAAATTTTCCAAACGCCAAAAAAAAAAAACCATTAAACCGTACAAGTACCCATCACGAAATTTCATCGAAGATAGATTACGCGAGTGTTTCAAACCTTGAACCTAGGCATGAATATCCATATATCGGCCCCTTTTGAGACACCCTCACGGTGGAGTGCATTTTTACAATCTCATCATCTGCTTTTCCTGTAAGTCCAAGTTTTTGTAACCTCCTACTTTGATTAACCCCCAAGAAAACTTTGATTGCGCTCCGTTCTTGAGGTTGAGAGTGGAGATGCCATTTGTTAGGCTTCTCGTATTTCCCTTGGCCTCTCATTTTATCATTCCAATACACCACAAACTCATTCCATTCCTGCTCTTCCACAATTCTGGTTCTCTCCCCAATCAATCCCATATTCAATATGCAGATTCCACCGCCCTCAACTATGATGAAGAAAAATTTGTAATCACTAGTGTTGCCATCAAGAAGCATGAAAATGTTGTTCTTATGCACAGTGTATTGAGGGATCGAACATCTCCTATAAAGTGTTTTCATAACATCGTCTATACACAGTTGTTCAGTCTCAACGTACAATGGGAGCTTGTCCGACATTGTATCAAACCGTAGGTTTGTGGGAGGCCGAGACTTAACATTAAAATAATCCCAATGCCATTCACAATTTAATGCACTCAGTTTCCAACCCTCTGCCTCTGAGGAATCACTGCGTCTTCTCTGCCATATATAGCTGCTCTCATCTCCATCTCCATTTAAAGAAGAGGAAGCATACACACATTTTCCCAACCTTGGCAATGGTGGAAGTTTCTTCCAATGAATGTTGAAGTCTCTTAAATCAAGCATCCACACATTGTAAATATTTAGGGAGACTTGGGTATCTTCTGTTACAAAAGATGGTGCAAGTGAAAATACGCGATGATTGTCGCACACAAATTTTGTGTATTTGGGTACTTCAACTAATGGATGTTCAGGCAGCCTTACTGTGACAGCACTGTCACCAACGTTGGCATTGTTGTTGCTGTTAGAGCGTCTGCACACCCAAACACCCACCAATCTATACAAAGCCTCCTCGCTGGATTTCTTGATATGGGAAAGAATGAGAGTATTGGACAAAATATTTGGACTATGGTGGTGAAAACGTTGATGATACATTGGGAAATGCTCCTCTAGGGATTTTTTCCACGATCGGTTTACTGTTGAGATTTTCTGTTCTAAATAAAATAGGAAAAATCTCAGTAGGTGACAAAAATTAGGAATTAGCTCCTAGATTAGCTCCAGTTTGTTGGGAGGGAGTTAATGCATCCTAAATTTGAGTTGAGAGGATTTATGAGGCTGTTAGATTCTCCTGCTATATAACAGGTATCCATACATTTGTTTTGGAGAGTGTGTGTGGGTGTGTGAATTATGTAATCTCCTGTTTATTAATAAGATTGCCAATGCCCTGTTGTGTGGACGTAGCCCAGGAGGTTTGGGTGAACCATGGTAAAACTCCTGTGTCTCTTATGTGATGTGTTTTTCTGCTGTGTGTTAATTTAATGTTTGCGCTGTGTTAAACTCCAACAATTGGTATCGGAGCATCTGTTGGAGTGCATATGACTGTGCAGAGGTACGTGGAGTCCGTCGGTCGAGCGCTGGTGATGCTGTTGCTGCGTGGAGTTCCTGTTGCTGCGTGGAGTTCCGTTGACAGCGTTGAACAGGTTTTGTTGTGTGTTAAATTTTGGACAGCATTGAAATTAAAAGCCGATTAGTGGAAAGGTTGATTGGCACGGATAGTTAAGGCACAGTCATGTTCATGACCTACATCTGGGGCACAGTATAAATGTGCAGTGTTTATAACGCTGGTTTTAAAAGGCGCGGAACCGAATGCTTCAACGAATGGTTCAGTCGACGTGCAGTGTTTATAACGCAGGTTCGTATGCCATTTTTTATTGAAAGCATTTCATAAAGTCGACGATTGCAACTGGAGGCTCGTATGCCATTTTTTTATAAAGCAAGTTTGATACGCCTTTGACAAAAAGTCAATTTCTATTTTTTATGAAGCTGGTGTGAAAAAAAAAAAACCAGGGAGTCGTTTATTCAATGCCGTGAATGCTATTGGGAGTCGTTTTTTATTTTCGACTTTGCAGTTTTCAAAAAGGTCAAATGTTTAATTATGCTACGGTCAAACGTTTTTTAAAGTCGATTATTTGAAGTTTTTTTAAAAATCGATTTTTGAAGTGGAGCAAGTCTGTTTTAAAATCGATTTGTATTTAGAATCGACTTTGGAGTTATTTAGAATCGACTTTGGAGTTTTAAAAAAAAAAAAAAAAAAAAATCGATTTTGATATTTCGATATGGTAATGTGAATACCATTTGATATGGTATGGAAAGGAAGTTTTAAAATCGATTTGTATGCCATTGTAAATTCCTTTTGGGTGAAAGGCCGTTTATGAAGTGCTAAAGGGTAATCGATTACATTAAAGGAAAGTTTTTTTAAGGTGAAGTTTTTTTTTTAAACTTTGAGGGCTTTGTATGAAGTGAAAAGCCTTTTTTTTTAAAGGCAAAGGTCAAGGATAAATTTTTTTTTAAAAGGGCAGTTAGAGGCACTTAAAAGGAGGCAAGGGAAATTTTTTAAAAGGGCATTCTTTATTTTAAAATTGGTTCTGGAGATTACTGTGTTTTTTGCTGAAACAAGATGGCGAAAACTCAAAATGCCCGGTTTGAAATTGAGAAGTTCAATGGCAAAAACAACTTCGAGATCTGGAAGGTAAAGATGCATGATCTCCTGGTACAACAAGGCGTGGCGAAAGCGCTGTTGGGGAGGAGCAAAAGACCTTCTTCCATGACGGAGGATGAATGGGTTGAGTTGGATGACAGAGCTCTGAGCGCAATTCGGTTATGCCTGGCAGATGACGTTCTGTTCAACATTGTGTCAGAGAAGACCGCCGCAGGCTTGTGGATAAAGCTCGAGAAGCTCTACATGACGAAGTCCTTGACAAATCGGATTCTCCTGAAGCGGCAGCTGTACAGTTACCTCGGTTACTGACCATCTGAATGTTTTCAATACTCTATTGGTACAATTACAAAGTCTACCTCGGTTACTGACCATCTGAATGTTTTCAATACTCTATTGGTACAATTACAAAGTCTAGATGTAAAATTTGATTCAGAGGATAAGGCAATAACTCTATTGTGTACATTGCCTGAATCGTGGGATCACTTTGTTACTTCCATAAGCTTCAGTAATGCAGCTGTCCTTGCATTTGACGATGTGGTTGGAGCCATGTTGTCTGAGGAGACGAGGAAGAAGTCGAATGCTGACACCTCTACATCAGAGGCAATGATGGCTAGAGGTCGTTCTAGAGAAAGACGCTCTGGTAAGCGCAGTGATTCACGTTCAAAGTCGAAAGGGAAGAAGAGCAAAGTGAAGTGCTGGTTTTGTGGCAAATCGGGGCACTTGAAGAAAGACTGCTGGAAGAGACAGTAAACAGAGAAGAAAGGAGACTCTTCGACAGAGAAGAAGGAGGCAAATGCGACAGATACAGGTTCGGCATCTGGTTTAGGTATGAGCGACGAAGTGTTGTCTGTTAATATGTCAAATCATGATCAACATTGGTTGTTAGATTCCGGTGCATCAAACCACATGTGTATTCATAGAGAATGGTTTAAGACGTATAGATCACTTAATGATGGAGTCGTGTACATGGGTAATGATGTCACATCTAATATTGTTGGGATAGGAAGTATACAACTGCAAATGTTTGATGGCACAACTAAATTGTTAACAGATGTGAGACATGTTCCAGACTTTAGAAAAAATCTAATTTCTTTAGGAGCATTGGATACGAATGGATATAAAACTGTAATTCAAGGTGGAGTTATGAAAATCTATAAAGGTATCTTACTAGTAATGAAAGCTAAGAAATTAGGAAATCTGTTTCAGTTAGAAGGAAGAACAGGGTCAGTTCATGTGTCTACGGTGTCTGAACATGACAGTAGTTCCATTCGCCTATGGCATCAAAGGTTGGGCCATATGAGCGAAAGAGGGTTGAAAATTTTGGCTGATCGCAAGTTACTTCCTAATCTAAGGTCTGGAAAGTAAGATTTCTGTAAACATTGCTTGTTTGGAAAACAAAGTAAACAAAAATTTAAAACAGGCAAACATACTAGTAAAGGGATACTTGATTATATTCATTCAGATGTTTGGGGTCCAGCTCCTACAGCGTCATATGGTGGTTTGTCGTATTTTGTATCATTTATTGATGACTTTTCTAGGAAGGTGTGGGTCTACATGTTGAAAAGGAAGTCTGATGTTTTTTCAGTTTTCAAACAGTTTAGAGCATTGGTAGAAAACAACACTGGTAGAACAATAAAGTGTTTAAGAACCGACAATGGTGGTGAGTTTACTTCCAAGGAGTTTGACAGCTATTGCAAGGATGCAGGGATCGAGAGACATAAGACCACGGTTTATACTCCTCAGCAAAATGGAGTTGCTAAACGCATGAACAGGACTCTTCTAGAGAGAGCAAGGAGTATGATGAGTAACGCCGGGTTGCAAAAGGAGTTGTGGACGGAAGCTGTGGCTACAACTTGTTATGTGATAAATCGGTCGCCATCAACAGCGATAGACTGCAAAATTCCGCAAGAGGTATGGAAAGGACACCCTTGTGATTATTCTAAACTCAGAGTGTTTGGTTGTGATGCATATGCTCTAGTGCCTAAACATCAGCGAAATAAGTTAGATCCAATGTCTAAAAGGTATGTCTTTGTTGGGTATGGTGTTGGAACAAAGGGATATAGATTGTGGGATCCTACTACCCGCAAAATCATCATCAACAGAGATGTAAGGTTTAATGAATCCTCTCTTGTACAGTTAGATGTAGATAGTAGATTGAAACAGGATGATGTATCTAATTTTCAGCACATTCAGTTTGAAAGCTCTTCTAATGATAGTGATGATGACCATAGTTCAGATACTAGTCATGAACAGGTTTCAGAACATGAACAGGGTTCAGGTTTAGATCATGAACAGGTCTCAGATACTGGTCGGCAAGAAGTTCCTACAGGTGGTAGTCAGCCAATCGAGGAAGCACCAGAAACATCCTTAAGGAGGTCGACAAGAATCAAATGGCCACCGAGAAGGTATGATGATTATGTTACTTCAGTTGCATTTACTGCTAATGACGATGAACCTCTGTGCTATCAGGAAGCAATAGAAGGTTCGAAAAGTGACAAGTGGAAAGCAGCCATGAAGGATGAAATGATGGCCTTGAGTAAGAACGGCACATGGGATCTGGTTGAGCTTCCGAAAGATAGGAAAACTGTGGGGTGTAAATGGGTTTACAAGCTGAAACGGGGTGTGAATGATACGGAGGACAGGTACAAAGCGCGACTGGTTGCAAAAGGGTTTTCTCAGAAAGCAGGCATTGACTTTCATGAGATTTTTTCACCAGTTGTTAAAATTGTTTCAATTCGAATTGTGTTAGCTTTAGTTGCTTTGTTTGATTTAGAGTTACAGCAACTAGATGTTAAGACTGCTTTTCTACATGGAGATCTAGATGAGGAAATTTATATGGAACAACCTGAAGGGTTTGTTCAGCATCGCAATAAGAAATTTGTCTGCAGGCTCAAGAAGTCATTATATGGCCTGAAGCAGTCGCCTCGGCAGTGGTATAAGAAGTTTGATTCTTTCATGTTGAGTCAGAAATATGTTAGAAGTGAATATCATCATTGTGTGTATTTCAAGCAATTGAAAAATGGCATGTTCATTATCTTAGTGTTGTATGTTGACGATATGCTTTTAGCAAGCAAAAGCATTGATGAAATCAACAGGTTGAAGACTCAGATGGCAAGGACATTCGATATGAAAGATCTAGGAGCAGCAAGACATATTTTGGGCATGGATATTTTCAGAGACAGGAGTAATGGTAAGATGTGGCTATCACAACAGAAGTATGTTGAGAAGATACTTTTGAGATTTGGTATGAATAATGTGAAGCCTGTGTCAGTCCCTTTCGCTTCCCATTTTAAGCTTTCTTCGGGTTTATTTCCTAATACAGATGAAGAAAAGGATTATATGTCTCGAATTCCATATGCTAATGTAGTAGGATGTTTGATGTATGCGATGGTTTGTACTCGACCAGATATTTCACATGCAGTTGGGGTTGTCAGCAGGTACATGGAAAATCCGGGTAAAGAACATTGGTCAGCAGTGAAATGGGTGCTTCGATATCTGAGAGGCACAAGTAGTTATTGTATCACTTACAATAAGAGTAGTGAATTTGTTTGCGGATATGTTGATTCCGATTTTGCAGGTGATTTGGATAAGAGAAGGTCAACTTCAGGGTACGTCTTTACTCTTGCAGGTGGAGCTATTAGCTGGATGTCAAAGCTACATAACATTGTTGCTTTATCCACTACTGAAGCAGAATACATTGTTGCTTCTCATGCTTGCAAAGAGGCGGTTTGGTTGAAAGGTTTGCTTGGTGAGTTTGGTAGGTTACAGGACAACATCAGGTTACTTTGTGATAGTCAAAGTGCAATACATTGGCTAAGAATCCGGCCTATCATAGTAAATCAAAGCATATTCCAATAAAGTATCATTTTGTAAGACAGGTTATCACTGAAAGGGGAGTCTCTCTTGAAAGGGGAGTCTCTCTGAAAAGGTGCATACAAAGAAAATTGTGTGTGACACAAGCTCACGAAACCGCCTTTGCTGGAGAAGCTGGGTTGGTGCTTGTCTTCTTGGCTTGCGTAAGAGATAAAATAATAACAGTAGGCACGATCAATTGTTGTCAAGGTGGAGATTGTTGAGATTTTCTGTTCTAAATAAAATAGGAAAAAATCTCGTAGGTGACAAAAATTAGGAATTAGTTCCTAGACAGCTCCACTTGTTGGGGAGGGAGTTAATGCATCCTAAATTTGAGTTGAGAGATTATGAGGGTCATGATTCTCCCGTTATATAACAGGTATCCATTACGCTTGTTTTGGAGTGTGTGTGGGTGTGTGAATTATGTAATCTCCTGTTTATTAATAAGATTGCCAATGCCCTGTTGTGTGGACGTAGCCCAGGAGGTTTGGGTGAACCACGGTAAAACTCCTGTGTCTCTTATGTGATGTGTTTTTCTGCTGTGTTTTAATTTAATGTTTGCGCTGTGTTAAACTCCAACATTTAATAGCCTCAGAAGTGGCCTTTTTGTCCATGGTAATTTACAGAGCCGAGGAACCACTTCACCCAACACAACATCTTCGCTAAGTCCGGTTATTAAATCTGTGTTTTGATCTGCTATACAAAAATTACGATATGCACAACATAAGCATTACAAGTTTATAACAAGTATAACTCAATATAGAAATTTCGACGTATCTTACCTGAGTTGCGAGCCGCATCGTTGTCATTACCATGTGTTTCTGCAACCCTTCCTGTTCTCACCTCTTCGATATTCTTCTTAGAACAACCCATTTCAGTCGATATTCACTTTATTTGAATTCGAATTATGTAGTCGAGCAATAATGATCCATTTCAACTTTCCTTCTATATATATATATATATATATATTGATAGATAATTTGTTATCGAGGAGATTCTTAGTGTAGTTAACCATAAAGGTAATGTCGGCTTTAGCTTTGCAAATGTTGTTGGAATATATATCTATATTCATGAAAGAGTGTAACTCATGGAATGATCAGATAATTAGCATTCAACATGGAGCCACTTTCATATGGTGGCTCTGGCTTTTCGACACTTGGTGATAAAACATTAATTTCAAAGAAATTAAACTTGATAGGAAAAAGGGAAAAAACTAGTAATTTTTAGCATTCTGAGATATATTGTAATTTTTTTATTACATTAAATATAAATGTTATATTTTATTCGATAGATTTAACTCTATGTAAAGTAAGGTCTGTCCTTCATAGAACCCCTTTTATTCAATTCAATAAAATTCTAGATCATTACATGGTTATTTTGTGTCTCTAATACTATCTCACTTAACAAATAAATTTAACATATAAATAAATAAATATATGTACATATTATATAAATGAATATATTTACATATTATATAGATAATTGGGTGACGAAATGAAAATGTGCATAATGTTCACATTTCACAATTTTTATTTTATTTTGGCTCATTTGGATAAGGGTAATATATCTACTAGGTGTTGGTTTTCTTAGTTTAGGATTTACATGATAAGCATGTAAGCTTTAAATATTTATTATTTATAAAATATTTTACAATAATGTAATGGAAGTAGGGACTTCTCCATAAATAGAAAACTAAAAAATGACAATCGCACATAATACCTCAATGATTTACTATGAAAAAACTAAACCATGTAAACCAACAAACTATTTAGAGCTATGCCTTTAATTGTTTTCATTAATCGACTTCATTAATTACAACATAAAATTAATTATCCTACAACATCTTAAACCCAAATTTAATAATCCATATTACATTAAAACCTCAATCACTTAGCTATATCTCGAAGATCATGGGATGAAACATCATACACTATGTAGGTGCAACAATGCACTTCCCTAGAAGAATCCCCTCCAAGACCTCTTAGGGCAAGAGAGAGAGTTCTCAAAATTTGAAGTTCTTTAAGGTGAAGGTGCTAAGAAAATGTGAAAAAATTAAAGAGCCCAGTTTCTAATGGTCAGGGCATGGAGCTTGTCTGGGTCGGCACCACTAGGCACGCGTTGGTATGGTGCTACTTGCATACTACACCACACACGCTATAGAAACTTGAATGTCATCACAATCCAATTACAGATATTCCCTACCAAGCTACAGGCGCTCTGCATCGCATACCTACACAATATTTAACTTGGTGGATAGGTATAAAGGGGGCCACATGGTGCCTCCTCATGCCCCTCACGTTATTTTAAAACTTTCAAATGTCAATTTCTAAATAGTGCATGAGAGAGCCACATGTCTCTTCAGGTAGGATCCATCCACATCACTCCATGCCATCTGTTCCCAACACATATGTCTTCCTGTCAGCTTTGTCCCTCCATCTACACAACCTGCCACGTGATCCTATTGTGCTTGATAATCCTACCAATTTAGCCTGACACACGACACAACCCATGTCATGCTAAGATAATCATTTCGTCAAAATGACATCGTCAAACTTTGATATAAAAAGGGTGTTTGGGGCCCATTTTTATCATTTTGACTATTTCACCTTCCAACTCAGCTCGTATGCACTATGGAACTCAACTCGTGCACACAAATATTGACCACCATTTTATGTCTGCTTGTGAATTCGACTGTTTGAAACTTGTTCTCACTAAACTCACACAATTTTAGGCCAAATCCAAATTCTTTCCATGCCCTCACAAAAAAAAAATGCACTGTAAAGAAATATCCTCATCTTGGCAAGCAAATCCCCTTGATTGGTCTAATTAGCCTTGCAAGTGCATTTGTTAGCTAAATTATTATTGAAAACTTCTAAAATTCGAGCTCAAAGTCCTCTAGAAACCTCAAATTTCACCTCTTGTGCAAAATATCTATTTAGACTATTCTTTAGACTCAAAAGATTCTCCCTCTCACCCTTGTCCAATCCCCTTTCTCCACAAGGAACACCCTAATTTTTGAGTGAATCCCAAAGAACATTTATTTTATCCCCTTCCTCTCTTTTCAGTCAAAAAAATATTCCCAACAAGACGTACTTTTTAAATGGCTTCCTCATTAGCTAAGAGTTACTGATGTCAATATGAAAGGGAAAGCCAAATTTTTATTAAGGAAAGGAAGATGTTCAGGACCCAATGTTAACTACATGTGAGTTGAAGAAAATTATTCAGATCATAATGAAAACCAACAGAGTGATATGAGATCACAATAGTATCCATCCATCAAATTTGGTATTCATCATTGTCTCATAGGTGTTCCATTTTTCGGAGACAGTGGCCTGGTTTTCATGTACAGAACTTCCAAACAACAGGTTTATTGTCTCATCCTAGGATGGTAGGGAAATAGTTAGAGCAACTCTAGAGGAAATTGTAGGTATCTTGTCATTTCCTAATAGGACAAACTTAAAAAGGCTAAATAAGGACAAATTGAAGAGAAAAAGATTATCCTTGCAAAATAGCTCCAACAAATGACAATTTATTGTTTTGTAAAGGGAGTGAGTTCTCCTTTTGGTCACCCTCATTATATCATAGCTTTTGACTCCATTTCAAATATATCCTTATCCATGTATTTGTAATGTTCCAAAATTGGAACAACTACACTATTGGGAATAATGTGAGTTATTACCAATGTGGAGCTTCAGCAAACCATGAGCATGGAAATGAAGATCAGCTCAAGAGATGTAAAATAACATCATCCTATCAGATGAAAGAACCACAATAAAATAATGGCCAATATTCTCCTTCCCTGGTAGGGAAATGCAACAATATTGGACATAAAATTGTTGTCTTCAGAAAATAACGCTATACAAGTGAGGAATGGGACTTGGATCCCTTAGAAGAAATGATATACAACTTTTATGCAGAATTATAGGTGAAAGAAAAAACTCTAGCCCATATAAATAGATCTCCCCGAATCTATGTAGCTAAAATAAGCTAAAACCCTTGACGGACAATAGCTTCCGTCACCAAAAAATTGAACGTCACCAAAGGTGGCGTCGCCGAAAGTATAGGTGTTGTGGTGACATTCAAGGTCCGTCACCAATAATGATTTATAGTGACAGATAGTGACCGTCACCATTTCATATGAGCAATGGTGACGGAGAATAGCCTCCGTCACCAAAAAACTGAACGTCACCAAAGGTGGCGCCGCTGAAAGTATGTGTTGTGGTGACATTCAAGGTCCGTCACGAATATTAATTACAATGATGGATAGTGACCGTCACCATTTCATATGAACAACAACGATTTTTTGTGATGGACCTTTCATGGCCGTCACTATTGGTGCATATATATGGCGACGTTCATTGACCGTCACCATAAACGCATTGGTGACATCAAGGTCCATCATGAATAATGACTATAATGACAAACAGTGACCCTCACCATTTCATATAAACAACAACGATTTATGGTGACAAACCTTTAATGGTCATCACTATTGATGCATATATATGGTGGCATTCGTTGACCGTCACCATTTCATATTTTGGTGAGGGTCGAAAAGTCTCACCATAAACTCATTGGTGATGGTCAAAAGAGCATCCGTCACCAAAAACTGATCTTCGTCATTCCCTATATGTGAATATCAGGGCACGATGGAATCGAACCACCAACCTCCTGCTTGTAAAGCAGGTGCTCTTCCATTGAGCTAGCACCCTTTAAAGAATTAGACTTTAAACTAGCAATTGCCCCTAAAGTTGCAAA
>JAXQQM020092753.1:0-107774 GCA_034641835.2 Pinus albicaulis | reverse complement strand
CAAGGATGGATCTCGGCCAAATGGAAACCTAAAGGGCATGTTACTCTCCAGCTAGGATCAAAGGGGTTTTTCACGGCGATATTCATCTATCTTGAGGATAGGAACAGAGTCATGGATGAAGGCCTGTATTTCTTCAACTCAGCAAGCCTGTACTTAAGGGAATGGGTGGAGAGATTTAACCCTGATAAGGAGGATTTCAGCTAGGCTCTAGTATGGATTCAGATGTACTCGCTACCGCTGGAATAATGGGATGAAGATTCCTTGAGAGACATTGGCAAAGGTCTGGGAGAATTTATCAAAATAGATGAAGAAACAAAGCTGCGTAGATACACTTCCTATGCTCGCATCTGCGTTTCATGCGCTTGGATAAACCCCTTCCGGACTTGGTAAGTCTTTATCATGATGACAATGAATGGATTCAACCCTTAGATTTCGAACATGTTCCCTTCCACTGTCGCAAATGTCATGCCCTAGGTCATCTATTTCGGGATTTCCCTCTCAATGGTAAACCCCAAACCCCTGACCCCTTTGATAAACCGACCCAAGATGGCTTCACCAAAGTAGCTAGCCGAAAAAGAGCGCACAAAAAACCTTCCACAGGGAAGAAACCCGTTCAGGAAAGCGCCTCTGTGCCTTCCACCAGCAATAGCTTTGAAATTCTGGCAAAAACTGCGGAAGACCCTCTTGAGAACTCCTCGCCAATCCCTCTGTCGACCTTGCCCACTTCTTCCCCCCTAGGTCGAGCTCCCCTCCCAAGCCCTCTTCACCGATTGACAGATCTAGATCTCATGAGGAGATTCAGAAGGATTCGGATTGGATGTTGAATGGCATGGATGTTGATTCCATCCCCAGTCAGCTTATGCCATCCTCATTCACCTCAGCAAAAAATAGTCAGACGTAGCTTATGGAAGAAGAACCGGAAATCTTAGACTTGGGAGGTCTAGACATCTTAGAACTGGAACAAGCTTGTAAAAGGAAAGACTACAACAAGATACCAGAGCATCAACTCAACACCCTGGAAGTCATCCTCTCTAGGGCCTACCAGCAACAACAACTGGGCATACAACCAGGAAGCCATTGGGACAGCAGCTACTTCCCTAAGGATTCCAAGAAGAGAGGAAGAAAGACGGATCTTCAGTGAACTATCACAATAGGAAAAATCCTGGTGGACTCAGGTAGATATGCCAAAGTGACAAAATACTATAAACCCACCACCAATAGTGAATCATGAAGCTCACCTCATGGAATGTAAGAGGGCTAAATGGCCCCGGAAAACTTAGAATGCTAAAAAACATGATAAAGCAGGAGCAGCCACAAATTTTCTTTATGTAGGAAACGAAATTCTCTAGCGACACTCTGGGCCAGATTCTCTCTAGAGCATGGCCAGGGTGTCACTTGGTTGCAGTAGACGCTTCTGGTGCCTCTGGGGGACTGGCTATCACTTGGAATACACAAGCCGTCACGCTCTCAGACTTCCATGTGTCTCATCATATTATTCAGGCAACCTTTCATATCATAGGCACAAATATACATGGGAATCTCACCAATGTTTACTTCCCTCAGGAAGCAGGTAACAAAATTGCTCTTCTTGACACAATAGAAGCGCTCAATCTCAACAGATCTCATCCAATCTAGATTATTGGAGGAACCTTCAATATGATTACCAAGCTGGAAGAGAAAAAGGGAGGCCGAACCAAACTGGATCAGGAGAATAGCCACTTCAAAGACTTCATCCAAAACAATATGTTAATTGATCTGCAGTATTGCAATGGAATGCACACCTGGAGCAATTGCACAGTGGGCCGGCAACTGATCGCTTCCAAACTGGATAGATTCCTCATCTCAGACAATGCAGTACATCTTGGGGGTGACATTTCAACGGCTATTCTTCCTTACTCAGGCTCCGATCACTGGCCAATCTCACTTCAATGGCAAAGGCCAGGTAACACCATCAGGTGCCCCTTCCGTTTCGAGGCTTTTTGGATTTCCCACCCTGCCTTCAATGACCTCATCAGATCTACCTGGACCACCTCCCCCAAGTCAGAGGGCTCCAAGATGTATCGGTTTCAACAGAAACTCAAATACCTAAAATTACATATTAAGCGCTGGAATCAAGAGACCTTTGGAAACATCTTCCAGGACCAGCAAGATCTCAACAAGGCGATGAAGGAACTTCAGCAACAGATAATCGTAGAAGGATACAAGGAAGAGACTCCGAAGAAGGAAAAACAAATTCTCAATCAATTGGAGGAGAGAAGAAAGCAAGAAGAGATTCTGTGGAGGCAAAAATCTCGCGTCAGATGGCTAAAAGAGGGCAAGAGGAACACTAAATTCTTTCACAGAACCACAATATAGAGAAGAATGCACAACACTATCTCATTTATACAAACGCAAGACCGGGAGCGAGTGGAAAATCATGATGAGATGGAACAGGAGTTTATCAATCACTTCAAAGAAGTTCATCAAGAACCCCAAATTGATAGACAACCTACAATTGATAAGATCACCCAGAATGTGCTGAAGCTCATCACAGAAGATCACAATCGAATTCTTCTGCGACCTGTTTTGCCTCAGGAGGTGGATATGGCTATGCACCAGCTTAGGGAGGGCAAATCACCAGGACCGGACGACTTCACTACCACCTTCTTCCACTCATTTTGGGATCTCATCAAAGAAGAGGTTTGGAAAGTTTTTGAGGAATCTCGCACTCTCCACTGGATCTTGCCCTCCTTGAACTCTACTTTCATAGCTCTAATTCCTAAAGAAGAAAATACCAGAACCCCGGACAAATTCCAGCCCATCGCTCTTTGCAATGTTATTTACAAGGTGATCTCAAAAGTCATCGCAAACCAGTTGAAGCCACTATTGCCCCTGCTTATATCACCGGAACAAGCTGGATATGTTGAGGGAAGGAAGATCCTGGATGGCATCATTCTCACACATGAAGTCATTCACTCTCTCAAGCACTCCAAACAAGCAGGTATGCTTCTCAAAATCGACCTCTCCAAAGCCTTTGATAAGCTAAGTTGGATCTATATTCAAAGAATTCTAACTACCTTTGGTTTCGACCCAATGTGGGTTCGCTAGATTATAAGCTTAATCACATCGTCTTTTTACTCTATCCTCTTAAATGGTATACCCTCCCGACCCTTCAGCCCCACCAGAGGCATTCGTCAGGGAGACCCCCTCTCCCCTTTCCTATTTGTTCTAATGGCTGAAGGTTTGGGTCGATTTTTCAAACATGCCCTTCATTCCTAGAAGCTTAAAGGTCTTTCAGTTCATAACTCTCTAGCCATCACTCATCAGCAATTTGTCGATGACAATATGCTGTTTGGGTATCCCTCTGTTCAAGAAGATTCTACTTTGAAATCCCTCTTGTTCAAATTTTCCAAGGCCTCTGGAATGAGTATAAACCTAGCCAAATCACAGATCTTCTTTTTTCACACTCCCCCTGTCATCCAAAATTCCATCGCCCGCATTCTGGGCTTCTCCATTGCCTCCCTTCGCTCCAATTATCTTGGTGCTCCTTTAATAGATACTGCCATAAAGCATTCCTCATGGCATATGCTCTTAGAGAAACTTGAATCACGTCTCAACCTCTGGACACACAGATCTCTGAACATAGCAAGCAGATTAGTGCTCATCAAATTAGTGCTAGAAGTGATGCCTTTATATCTCTTCCCAATCTTGGCAGCACCCAAATGGGTCTTGAAAAAAATAAAAACTCTTCAATGCAACTTTCTATGGAATGCAACAGGTACAAATCGTAAGTGGGCTTTGGTAAAATGGTCCACTGCATGCCAACCAAAGGAAAAGGGAGGAATAGGATTGTGAGACCCTCAGCAAAGCAATGCAGCAATGGGGGATAAAATATGGTGGCATTGGCTCACTTCGCCCAACAATCCGTGGGAAAACATGTGGACAGCTAAGTATGCCAATCACAGACCAATGGAGGAGCTGATTAGATTCACTCCCACTGAAAAGGGATCTCTAATTTGGAACGCGGCCAAACAACACTATTCACTCATCCAAAGCCACAGCTTCTGGGAAATTAGGGATGGTAGCACTGCACGGTTCTAGACTGATGCTTGGCACCAACTTCCAAAGCTTAACATCATCTATAACCCACCTCAAAGCCAAGAATGGGAGGAACAACAACAGGAAATGGTTAACCAACAATGGACTGCAGAGACAGAACAGGGGTATAGACAATGGAAGCCAATAGACAGGTTGATCAGAATAGAAAACATCCAGGAACAGGAGGACATGGAGAACGAACTCCAGAAACGACGTATTCGATCTTCAGAGGGCAGGGATGTCCTTCGATGGGGATACACCCTAAAAGGATCCTTCACCACCAAAGAGGCCTATAGGATTATCTGCAATGATCCATCACCCTTGGACCCAATCTGGAGCAAAATATGGTCACCCGGCATCTGGCCCAAAGTTTCTCTCTTCCTATGGCTTATGGGGCACAGGAAGATCCTCACTTGGGGTAATCTTCGGAAGCGAAAATTTTACGGGCCCTCCATATGCCCCAATTGCAAATCTCAAGAGGAAACTCTCCAACACCTCTTGAGCTCTTGCCATTTTTCCAACCTTCTATGGGAAAAAGTCAGCTTCCGGTGTCAAAAGAATTGCAGGGTGTCTGAGGATATAATCAACTCCATACGAAATTGGCAGCAGAGTCCTTTCAAAAGCGAACTACTCAATCATTTGCTGGAGATTGATTAAAGGTCTCCTCCTGCGAATTCGATATGGAAAGAAAGAAACAAGCGCATATTTAAAGATCGGAAGCACTCATTTAGACATAATCTGGGGTAACCTCTGCACTAACCTCAAGGAGACCTTGGCCCTTCAGCATTGGTATCCAAAAGATTTCCCTATTCTAGCTAATGAAAAATCCATCTGGGAGAATTGGAATCTACAAATCCCACAAGATATGCACCATCAAAGACCTGCACCAAGTTGGTCCAGTAGAAGGATATCATGGACTCCTCCTCCAACTTCCACTTTCAAACTCAATTTTGACGGAGCTTCCAAAGGTAATCCCGGCAAAGTAGGATTCGGTGGAATTATCAGAAATCATGAAGGTCTTCTGCTCTTAATCTTCTTCGGCAACATCGGTTGGGACACAAACAACTCGGCTGAGCTGGAGGGGTTATGGCAAGGACTTCGCTTGGCCCAGAGTAATGGTTTTTATCTACTGGAGATCGAAGGTGACTCCCTCCTCCTCATCAATATGACCAATCTACTACTCAATGGGGCTCATGCACAAAAAATAGCTAACAGCTGGAGGTTAGAAGCAAGACTGACTGCTATTGAAATGTGGCTCCACACCAACCGAGCTGTCTTATTCCATCACGTCAAGAGGGAAGGCAACAAAGTCACGGATCTTCTAGCCAACTTAGGGGTGGACAATGAAGACACTCTTCTTAGTGGGGACCTTGATATAATTTAGAACCATGAACGAAAACAGGAATGCAAAATTCTCATCCAAGCGGATGCAACCCCCCCGGATGCGGGTGATCAAACAAATGACTAGAAGGATGGGACAGGGGTGTGATGAAGCGGGTCGACACCTGCCCACCCCGGACGAGAAGGTAAATACGCAGCCGCCCAATGTATCTCAGCATTTACAGCCCGCACAGTTCACAGGATTGTGGTCTAGAGGTTCGGCCTTCCGCATTATGACTATCGTGCAGGGTTCTGACCTTGCATGCCTCCGCATGCTGGAGCACTCACCTCTCTTCAATGCTCATGATCGAACGGAGGATCCTCGTAGCAGGTGCAGGAATGATAAAGGGCAGCTTGGCGTTCATTTATCCTTGCCTCTTAGGCGGTCACACCGGCCCCTTCTCAATTATGTTTATGGTTTCAAAATTGTTTACCCGCTGGTGGATGTCTGTTCTACTTTGCAGCTTATTGAATGTGACGGAGAGAGGAATGGGCGTTGGAAGACTGGTTGTGGTCCTACTGCAAGGGCGTTGAGGGAGATTTCGACTCTGTTCGCAAGTGCCTTGGGCCCCCTGCCGCATTTGGACAATCTAGCATTTGTGTTCGCTCCTCCTACTCTTGGTTCCAATATGCCGAGGTTGAGACACAGAATGAGAAGCTGCAGAGGTGGCAACAAGGGTCGCTCCTCCACCCGACCCTCTAGCCCGTCCTATGCTTCGCCTGCTACTTCGAGAGTTAGGTGGCCCAAGGCGTGCCTGTCCTCGTGCAGGTGGGAGATGGAGCACGCACAGATTCTCGTCACGGGGCTCCCACACTCTTGTCCTCTGATTCTGTTCCTCCTCCCACCACTGGTTCTACTCGGTTCATCTTCAATAGTGCTATGAATTGCTCGAGAATCATGACCATCTTCACAGTATTTTTTCATGAGACCGCCCAATTGGAGGACACTACTTCTCCCGCGACGGACACAGGTGTGGAATTCGCCCAAACTTTGTTCCCTCATGATGGGGTTGAGAGTGCGGCAAGGAAGCCTTTGGAAGCTCCAAAATGTAGCATCTCGGAGGTGGAGATGGCGCAGGCTGACCTTGGCCCATCAGTCTCAGAAGAAGCTTTAGCCTTGGACCTACGTGCTTCAGGTTGGTGCCACATCGTGGCAGAAAATATTGATGAATAGTCAGTATTCTGTGGTGTTTTTCTCTAAATCTGCGGCTCATTCTATTGAGCTGGTGTCTGTTAACTCGGTTAAGTGGAATTTCGGTTTGTTTTGTTCATTTTGGACTTTAAGCTCCCCTGCGTGGGTTTTGCCAAACTGTCAGACTGGTTTCCCTGTTACAGGGCAGTCTCCTCTTATGTTTCTCCTGCTATCTCTACTTCTTTCCGGAGCAGGTGTCTTGACTGCGGTCACTATGTAATTTTACTCCTCTGTTAATAGAATTAAGCTTACTTAGTGTTTGGTCAATTTAGTGTGTCCTAAATTGCTACATTAATTTATCAATCCGGGATTCGTAAGCTGATGAAGTGTGGCGCACTATATGTGCAAGATAACCTATTTCTTACCTTTTTGTTGTTTTTGGTTTTCGAATGTGAGATGGAAATTCTAAAATAAAAACAAGTATGGTTTTGATTGTTCAAGGCAATGATATCATTTATAATGATTTACCAACTTTAAACTTCAAAAGGAATTTGAAACATACAATGACAAAACTTGAAAGGAAATGAAAATGTGCTGCTAGCCTAATAAATCAAACAGTGAACTATTGAGCATGAAAACCAAACTATCCTTGCTGCTGTCTAAACACAAAAGAAACTATGCTTAAAGAAATCGAGAATTGCAACAAAGTAAATCTAAATCAAATTACATCAACTTATATTTTGATCCCTCGCCATTAGTCCAGCTATGGCTTTCGGAGGTAACCATAAACAACTTGAGCAATCTGATATCTAATTTGTAGAAAAAGAAACTAATATCAAACTACACACTCATACTTCAATCCCTCACCATCAGTCCAGCTGTGGCTTTCGGAGGTAACTGAAAATGACATGAGCAATTTAATATATCTAAATCTAACTACTGAAGCAAATATGCAAGACTGAAATAAACAAAGCAGTACTGAAATTAAACAAAAACTAAGAAAAATAAATTAGCAGTAGAACAATATTGATTCCATGTCATTAGTCAAAAGATATGCAAATGCCTGGGCTTCCTATTTGAAATCTGAAACAAGAACACTGATCAGTTAACATAAAACATGAAAGATTATGGACAGAAGTAAGATGTAAAGCATGAAAGATTATAAACAGAGATGAAGCATAAATACCATGAAAGATGCAATGTATAAACACTTGAATGACTTATGGCACAATGAGCTTAAAGAAATAAAGCAAAAAACTATACAATAATGCACAAAACCTCAGCGTGTGCAGGGGCCCTCTGCACCAGCCTCGGGCAACAGCCTTCAAATACGAATTACGCTTGGAAACAGAGTCTTCTTATATATTAAAATGCAGTCATAACAGAGAGATGATATTACGGCACAGTGGCAACATAATTACATTACAGAGCTATCTGGAGGCTAATCTAATATGCGTATGAAAACGCGTTATTTATAACAAAGGTAATATAACTAATTCCCTAAAGTTTGTGCTGATGGAGACACGTGAACCATCACGTCCAAAGATCTAGCATCATGTCCGCAGTGAAGAGTAAATCTATGAAGAGTGGATGTTGGATTCGGCTTATGGAGCCGTGTACATGTGTTGATGTGTCTCCCAGAAATTAGAAACAGTCATACAAATCTTCACGTGATGAGAAACAGAGTCCTGTCACTGTGGGACTCTACGGTTGACTTCCACTTGGCCACCTTTGACCACAGCCTCCCTAAGTGAATTTGCTCGACTTCTTGTTTTAGTGATTGGACTAGATCATCTTGTACTGTGTGAGGCTGAGTGGACGAAGTACTGGGACCCGTAGCTGCTCTTTCTAAAGATTATATATAATCATATACTTCTTGTTTCTTTGGGTCTATCTTAGGTGTCATTTTTATTGGGCTGTCCCCAAAATGTCGTGGAGGAGAGTTGTCTTCAAAATCTGGCTGAGAAGGGCTCACATCAACATCTAGCCGAGAATGGGATGGACTATGTTCAATGTCTGACTGAGAATGAAATGAAATAGGTTCACTGTATGGCTGAGAGTGAGATGTACTATGGCCAGCTGGGGATTGTTTAGATGTTTCTTCTCCCAAGTCAATAAAATGAGGTCCCTTCGTTTGCGTTTTCCTCAACTTTCCCTTAAGCCTGGAACTTCTTCTCACACGTTGTGGACCACTGTCTTTTTGCTTTTGTTTTCCTTTCTCTTTCTTCTTGGCCATAGATAATTGTTCTTGAAGATGAACCAATCTCTCAGATAACACTTGATGATCTTCTTCGGAAGAAGGGGTTTGATGCATAGCCTCAATACTTTTTCTCTCTTTTGATGTTATTGGATTTTTACCCTTGGTTTCTCTCTTCTTCCTTTTTGACAGTCTCTCTTCCCTACTAGTTCTTTCAATTGTAGTAGTAGGAGTACTTTGAGTTTCATCATTTGTTCTTTTTCTCCTACTCCTTCTTGATGTGCTACCTTCAGGAATTTCTTGAGGTTCCTCAAATAAATTTCTAATCAAAAATTGTTCTCATGTGTCCTTCTTCTCCTTTAACTCTTTTTCAATCAAAATTTTTACAAGACCATGGTGATATAGATGTGGTTCTACATCCCCTAAATGCTTTTGAACAGTCACAGACATCTTCTTCAAACTATTTAATAGAAAATATGGGAGATTGAGAGTTTGATTATCTAGAAAATTCATCAGCAATCTGGTATGGTACATATACATGGACCCAAAACGGCCTTCACAGGTGATAAATTTTTGAACAACTAGCAACAAAGTAGCCCATTCCTCTTTCAAAGCATGAACATGAATTCCTCTTTTAAAAATAGTTATGTCCATACCTGGGTTATGTAGAATCACTCTCCAGGCTTCATCACTAATGCTTTTGTTCTTAAACCAACGTTCACCCTCTTGAAGAAGTTCTGTGGCAGATGCTATAGATGTCTCATTCACTGTGAACTTAAGGTCTCCAAGCTCTACCTCCAGGCCATTGAAAGACCTTGCAAACGCTTTTATCACTTCTTTATGGTAGCCTCTAAACTTTTGGATAAACCACAGCCACTTTTCCTTCTTCAATATATCCCTGACTTGCAGATATCCTTCCATGAATTTAGGTCCCTCTAGTTTTGCTCTCAACAATTTACCCATCCTTCTTTCTGCTCTTTAAAAACTTGCCTGCGTGAGGAGGGTTCAATGAAAGTAGGATGGCTGAATGAAGGGAAATGAGCACGATGAATGTAGGTAGATATCAGAGAGTGGGTATACAGACTGTAGCGTAACAGAGAATGAAATGGAGAGAAGCGGAACAGAGAAGGGTTACGTGAGCACGACAGAAATGCGGCTGTGAGATTAATAGAACAATAGGAGGAGTATAACACATCCGGTAGTGTTTTAAAATTTGGTGGCTGCAAAATAAATGTAAGCACATTTATACAACGGCTACGGATTTTATGCGGCTGAAAGAAGCCGTAGTCAAATCAACTACGTTTCATTGTCACAGGTGGAATATCGGAGTATGAGTGAAGATCAGAGGTTTAATTATGGGACCGTTTGAGAATGAATGCGAGGATTGTGGGAGGATTGTACAGAGATCATGGAGTGATTACGGAGTTTGTCAATATAATCATTGCACATAATGGATGGAGCTTATGGTTTATAACTATATAAAAATGTGTTTTAAATGCTATTTGAAATAAATTTTACTCATACCTTGGAATTCTTGCCATTTTTCCTTGGTCTTCAATTAGTTGCTCCTCATTGCTATCTTGAATGCTCCATGTCTTCATAATTGGTCCTCATACCTGCATTTTATTTCATGATTATGGAAATAACATCTGGCTGTACATTCTTTTGAAAAACAGAGTGGTAGCTGCGGAATCTGCTTCTGGCTGCGGAAACTGGTGTCAGCTGCGGAAACAGATGTCAGCTGCGGAAAATGACACAGCTATTATTTGGGTGAATGGAAATGAATGGATGAAAAATGACTAGATGGAAATGGTCATGAAAAAGAATTTTATTGGTGAAATGAAGTGGAATGGGTGGTCACAAAACTTTGAGATGAAGGAGAGATTTTTTTTTTTGGAAAATATAGGGTCTCAAGTGTTCCTAATTTTCACCCTACATTTTCTGTATAAGACTGCCAATCAGTGATTGGTTTTCAGGCTTATACAATATATATATATATATATATATATATATATATATTTTTTAAACTGAAAAGAACAAAAGCTAGGCTGGTGGAGAAGAAGAATTCTTCTGTACCAGCCTGATTGCAGAATTTTCTTGAAACATTTTGACAAATTCCTCCTTTGAGAGTTGCTTATGATAAACTTTCAATCTGTGGCCATTCACAATAAGAGGAGTTTGAAACTCATCAATGGTCTTGATTCTTACCACTCCATTGCTAAAGATCTTGTCAATCTCATATGGCCCAAGCCAATGAGTCTAAAATTTTCCTTGAAAATCTTTAAACTTGGAATCAAATAACAATGCCCAATCTCCTTCTTGAAACTTCTTCTCTTTGATGTACTTGTCATGCCATTTAGCTCTTTGATATTGAACTAGATCGGTTCTTAAAATTGCTTCTTGTCTGATCTCATCTAGCTCATTCAACTGCTCCATTCTATGCTTTTGGGCTTCTGATAAGTCCATCCCCAACTGAACTGTTATCTTGAAGGTCTTGACTTGGAACTCAATGGGGAGCAAGACTTCTTTCCCATAAACAAGTTCATAGGGAGAATGTCCTGTTGTATTTCTCCATGTAGTTGTGTAGGCCCACAAGGCTTCAGGAAGCCTTTCTGCCCAATCTCTTCTATGTAGATGAACAGTTTTGGTGATGATACTTTCAAGAACTTTGTTTGTAGACTCCACTTGACCATTTTCTTGCGAATGGTAAGGAGTAGATCTTCTGTGCTTGATTTTGTATTCTTCCATCAATTTCTCCACCAAGTTGGATGTGAATTGGCTTCCTTGATCTGTCACAATTTCTCTTGGAATACCAAAGCGAGTAAAAATATCCTCATAAAGAAAATGAACAACTGAATTTTCAGTAGCAGATACTAATGCTTTGGCTTCTACCCATTTAGTAACATAATCAGTACAAACCAATATATATTTCTTTTTCTTAGATGGTGGATTAATAGGTCCAATGAAATCTAAAGCCCATTTTTCAAAGGGTTCAATGAGTACCTGTGGTTGCAATGGAATTTCATTTGAAAGGGTAGGTTTCCCTACTCTTTGGCAGCTGTCACACCTTTTGACATATTGTTTTGCCTCTTCAAATGAATTACCATAAAATGTAAAATCATCCATATAAACCTCTACACAATCATGGATTAGATCAGAAAAAATTCCTAGTACTGCTCTTTGGAATGTTGCAGGTGCATTACATAACCCAAAAGGAAGCACTCGGTAGGCAAAAGTTCCCCATGGACAAATAAATGTGGTCTTATCTTGATCTTCAGGTGCTACCTGAATTTGATTATAGCCACTAAAACCATCCAAAAATGAAAAGTACTTTTTACCTGCTAATGTATCTAATACCTGATCAATAAAAGGCAAAGGAAAGTGATCCTTTAAAGTTTCTTTGTTAAATTCCCTGTAATCGATGCATACCCTCCATTTACCATTCTTTTTAGGTACTATAACCAAAGGAGAAACCCATCGGCTATCTGAAATTGGATAAATGAAGTTTACATTGAGTAGTTTTTTGAGCTCTTCTTTCACTATCTCCCTAAGATTTGGATTCATCCTTCTTTGAGGTTGTCTGATTGGTCTACTGTTTTCCTCAATATAGATATGATGGATGCAAGTCTTAGGATCAATACCTTTCATGTCAATATACTCCCATGCAAATGCAGTAGAATGTTTTTGCAAGATTTTGATTAGTTCTTCTTATTGTGACTTTTCCAAATGTTTGTTGATATTCAATGTTTTTCTTGGAAAAATCTCAATAGTAGAACTACCAAACTCTTCCATAGAGTAAAGAGACATTTGTCTAGATGATAAATATTCTATGTCAGATTCCAATTGAAATTGTGTGGGGTCATATTCTGAATATGTCTCAAAATTTTCTAATGTGTTTAGAATTTGACTATCCTCACTGACTTCAGAAATGGTAAAGACAGGTTGTATAGTGTCCTCATCATCAACCCATTCATTGTCTCTTACTTCTGTGATTGCTTTTGCTGGAGGATACAATTTGAATTTCTTTGTCGAATTACCATTAGAAATGTACATATCCCCAGATCTACAACTAATGAAAGCATCAGCTGTGGCTAGCCAAGGTCTTCCTAAGATAAGTGGGTGTCCTCCTAGATTACTCTTGGGAGTAAAAATCATAAAATCTACTGGATATTCCCAAGAATTTAAGGAGACTGAAATATCTTCTAATACACCATCTGGTTTAATAATTGATCGATCTGCAAGTTGCAGTAAAGTAGGTGTAAAAAGAAGGTTAGGAAGTTTTAGCTGGTCCATAGTCTGTCTACTCATAATGTTGATAGCAGCCCCTAAGTCAATCAATGTGTTTGGAATTTCTATCCCATTTATATGTGTCTTGACAATTGGACTTCTGGATCTACATACTTCTACATGGTAATTTTTCCCATCATAATATTTGCAATTTTTCCTACCAGGTGGATTCTTCTTGTGTCTTTTAGTTTCCTTCCTGGTCTTTTGAAACTCAACTCCTTTATTGTTTTTGCTAGAATAGGAATCTCTCGAATGGCTTGTAGCAAAGGAATCTTGATACAAACATTCTTCAATTCATCTAGAAAATCATAGTTAGGCAACAAGATTTGTTTTTCCACCCCCTTGTCAATTTGCAGTCTTTCAGGAAAAGGAGGTGTAGATGAAGATGTAGGTTGCTCAACTATAGGAGTTGTGGGTGTTAACTTTTTTTTTTTTTTTTGAATGTTTGAATTTTGAATAGATGCTTCCTCAGAACCCTCATTCCAACTATGGCTTTGGAGGTAACCATAAACAACTTGAGCAATGCGATATCTAATTTGCGAGAAAAAGAAACAGCTTATCAAACTACACACTCATACTTCAATCCCTCACCATTAGTCCAACTATGGCTTTCGGAGGAAGTATTTGAAAATGACATGAGAAATTTAATATATCTCAACTATGAAAGTAAACTAATATCAAACTACACACTCATACTTCAATCCTCACCATCAATCTAGGTTGTGGCTTTCGGAGGTAACTGAAAATGACATGAGAAATTTAATATATCTAAATCTAACTATGGAAACAAATGTGCAAGACTGAAATAAACAAAGCAGTACTGGAATTAGACAAAAACTAAGAAAAATAAATTAGCAGCAGAACAGTATTGATTCCATGTCATTAGTCAAAAGATATGCAAATGCCTGGGCTTCCTATTTGTAATCTGAAACAAGAACACTGATCAGTTAACAACAACATAAAATATGAAAGATTATGGACAGAAGTAAGATGTAAAGCATGAAATATTATAAACAGAGATGAAGCATAAATAGCATGAAGGATGCAATGTATAAACACGTGAATGAATTATGGCACAATGAGCTTAAAGAAATAAAACAAGAAACTATAAAATAATGCACAAAACCTCAGCGTGTGCAGGGGCCCTCTGCACCAGCCTCGGGAAACAGCCTTCAAATACGAATTACGCTTGGAAACAAAGTCTTCTTATATATTAAAATGCAGTCATAACAGAGAGATGATATTACGGCACAGTGGCAACGTAATTACATTACAGAGCTATCTGGAGGCTAATCTAATATGCATATGCAAACGTAGTTATTTATAACGAGTGACCTCAACAATTCCTAAAGTTTGTCTTGCAGTGGAGACATGTGAACCATCACGTCCAAAGAGATCAACATCATGGCGTAATTGAACAAAAATCTGTGAAAAGTGGATGTTGGATTCGGCTTATGGAGCCGTGTACAGGTGTTGATGTGTCTCATTAAATTAGAAAACGAAGCATTACACATCTTCACGTTGAAAATAGAGTCACATCCTTAGTAGGACTCTACGGTTGACTTCCACTTGGCCACCTTTGACCACGGCCCTCCCTGATGAATTTGCTCGAGCAAATAGGACAGTCCATGCCTGCATCATTTCGGCTGCCCATGTGGCTCGTTTTTCCTGATGACACCGCTTGTACAGACTTGAAGAAAATGGTGCAGAGGATTGCAGCAGCTGCGGAAAGTGGCAAGATTCCGCAGCTAAATGAGAAAAAATCTAAATCAAATAGCAGACACAAAATATAGTTAAAAACCATTTTAGATGCTCTTTTACAATTAATATACAATGATATTGACAACTTGGAAGGTTCAGGTGAATGAAAAAGGTCTAGAAAGGTGTATAGGAAAGATGCAGATTTGAGACTTAACACTTAGAAAACAAAAAAAAAAATTATAAATGTAATTGTATGTAAAATTTTAATTTGTAAAATTTTAATTGTATTAATGTGAAAATTTTAATTGTATTAATGTGAAATGATTTTATTAAAATATTTAAATTTGTAAATTTGCAAATAATTGTAAAATAAAAAATCTAGAATAATACGAATTTTTGTAACATAAAGTTTAGAAAATAATGAAAATAAATTCATGTACTTTATAATTATCATTATTTTATTATGATCTTACATATATAAAGTTTAGAAACTAATGAAAATAAATTCATGTACTTTATAATTATCAATATTTTTTATGATCTTACATACAAAAAAAAAAAAAAAGTGTGCTTATTATCCTAACAAGCCCCGGTGCGTAGTATTAATAAAACGCACCAGTGTGTGACATTTACGCGCACCGGAAACGAATAAACGCAAATAAAAAAAATGCAATTCTATTTCGTTTAAGTTAAAAAAAAAGTGGCAATTTGAAAAATGGGCGGCAAAATATTTTCGAAAATCTAATTTGATAAAATAATTCTTTAAATACTAAAGGCTTTTCATTATTTCACTATTTTTGCTAAAAAATTTCAGTCATATTTTTGCAGGAGACAGACTTGGAGCAAGAGAGCACGAGGGCACTGTGGATGGCAAAATACGTTCCAACAGAAGTATTCAAACAATCGGAAACCAACACTCTAGTGATTCAAGTCCTTTATCATAGAATTTTAAACCATTTCGTGATTAAATTTAATTCTTTTCTTTTACTTTTTCTGCAGTTTTTTTATTTTTTCTTGCAATTTTATCCATTTTTACCCTGAACCCTTTATTTGTTTGTTTTTGCCTTTTCTTCTCCCTGTTTCTGTGATTTCAGAATTAGGGTTTTTCATTTTAGATTGACGTTCAACCCACGAGACGACTTGCATAGTCAGATCCCAATTCATTCGGCAATTGCGTGAATTTTTGAAAAAATGGATTTTTCTTTATCGGTGCGCCCTGCGTACTCCACCGCACCGGTGCTCTATATTATTACAGTGCACTGAGCAAGTTCTGTGTCGTAAAAATTTGAAAACATTTTTTTAAATCCATGCGCCAAATCTGAAATAGGGCACCGGTGCTCTCTTTAACTAGGAAAGCATCGTACGGTGTATTACACCGTTTTTGCAATGTGTTTATAATACCCCACGCACCGTTAGGTTTATTGCACTGTTTTGCGGTGCATTTATAATAATGAACACACCATATGGCATATTATATTGTTTTGCGGTGCGTTGTTAATATATCCACGCACCGGTGGTGGTGCGGATATCATGAAAGGCGCACCGATGTCTAGAGATTTATTTTCTAACTGAAAAGTTCAGAATTTATTTATAAATATATTAATGAATGATATGGTATAGGTTTGAGATTGATAAAGAAATTACTGACAAGATATCAAGTAACAAAAATACTGTTAACACATCAAGAAAAGCAAAAAAGGCAAGTTCTTTGTAAATTCTTTATAAAAAATATTATTTTTGAACTATATATAACTTTAACTAATATGTATTGTTTACTGTGTATCATGCAGAGCCACAAAATGACGAAGCTCGATATGATTATTTCTGATCTACGACCAGAAGAGCGTAAAAGTTTAATGGAAAAATTGTAAAAAGATGAATCAGGTGAATGAAACAATACTATCGATCCAATATGAGTTTCTTTTTTTAATTATCATTAATAATATACTTAAAATTATTAGATAACATGTGTCAAACACTCTACTAATTCACATCTGTTTAATGTTCTACAGGGACCAACAACTCAGAAAATGAATGTTGTTCTAAGAAAAGAAAAAAAATAGAACATGCAAATGAAAATGAATTGCTCTTTGGCTCATCCAGAGTGGTGCTGGAAGTTAACGAAAGGGGGAAAAACTTTTACAAAAGTTTGAGGGATCTAGTGGAACGAATAGAACAACGTGCTTCAAATGTAATATGTAATCATTGAATTTTTCGATCATTAGGTACAATAAATAAACAATTTAGCATTAAATATTAATTTTCAAGAATTTTCTTGTAGAAAAGAAAAGAAAATGGAACCCATTCAGCACATAAAACAGGATGACAAGGAAGAAAAGGGTTGATCTCTAAGTTTGTGAGTAATTGTTACTTCCTTATAACAACTTAACTAGATTTCATTATTGTATTTTTTAAGTTGTTTTACAAAAATCATCATTGAATGTCTTCAAACAGGTGCTAACATACAAAGAAGAACCATCAGATGAATTGATTGAAATTGGGTCAAATATGGGTTGTGAGTATATGTTGGCATATCATAATTTAATTGTGGAATTTGTAAGCATCTATCGATCTTGTTTTAATTAGCTCCGTCTATAATTAATAGAACAAAAACATCTTTTATATTAAATATATGATTTGTTATGGGGTATAAAACTTGCAGGAAACAAAGTATGGAACTACGCCAACAGATGAAATTTTGAAAGATGGCATGGTACATGGTTTTGAAAGAATGTGTATAGTTTATGAGTCAATTGTTGCTATGGTACATCATTTTTCTTTTCGATTTACATTGATGTATATTATTTAATATTGGAATTTTCATTATTCTCACCAATGTATATACACTCATTTCAGTTTATTTTTATGTTTGTAGATGGAAAATGAAGAAGAAGAAAACAATCAACGCCGTGAACACAACATTCCTGAAAATAACCCAAGTCATGGAAGTAGCTCTGGCAGTGACAACAGTTGAAGCGAAGAATGATGATCACTATGTAATTTGGATATCAAAGCAAGGCATTTCATTTTTTGAAATATGTCTGTGAAATCAGACATTTTTTTTAATGTAATGGACATAGTGTCCCAATTGAAAGACATGGATACGAATAATTGTCCCATTTTGTAAGATAAAGTCTATCTTATATATATATATATAATCATAATATTTGTTTTAATTTATTCTATTGCGTTCTCCATTGTCATTCTAAAATGCACCAATGCAAATTTAATTCATTTGAATATTGTTATAAGATTATATATATTTGTCAACTTTTGATGAATAATGAATTTTAAAAAACCACAATAATTTTGATATGATATAACAAATTAATCCAAACAACACATTAAAATGCATTAATAAAAATTTAATTAATATGAATATTGTTATAAGATGTGTCGACTTTTGATGAATAATGAATTTAAAACAATCACAATAATTGGACTGTCAGAGGTGGATGTTTAAAAAAAAAAAATGAAACCCGGTGTGTTTATGTGTCTATACGCACCGGTATGTTTATGATTCTATGGGCACCACACTAATACCGATTCCAGTTATAAATATCGGTGTGTTTGTGTGATACTGTGCACCATGGTGTTTATGTATCTATAAGCACTGATGCATTTATAGATTCCATGTGCACCGCACGAATACTGATACCAATTATAAATCTCGGTTCCTTCCTGTGATACGGAGCACCGGTGCCTCATAAAGATACACGCATTGGTGCGCTTATACGACCTATGGGCACCGATCAAATCCCAAGACCAATTAGAATGGCCCCATGCATTGTATCACCAACACCAGGCCTGGTGCTGTTGTTTTCCTTAATGGCCCGGTGCATTCTCCTTAAACCGCCCCGGTGTGCTATCTACCGATACGCACCGGTGCGTTCAAACTTGATAAGAGCACCGATGGAAAAACATCCGTAAGAACCTCTGGCCACCCATGTTTTTAGTTGTGTTCAATTTATTTAAAAGCCTCGCCAAAACCTCAGATTACCATGACGGATGTGGTAGCATATGTTTTGACAATTTTGGCCAATTTTACATAACTCTAAACCTCCTTTATAACACCTCCACTAGAGGTATTTTCCTTATGATGAATGAACTCCCACATGTTACTCCTGGGAAATATGGTTTGACACTTCTTATTTCTCCCCACAATCACCATAGATCCCAACACCAAGCCGGAATAAAAGACAAATGCTTGGTTTCACTCCATCGGGCCTTCGACACTCATACACCCCAAACTTCGACGCGGCGTAATGGCTTACAAGAACTTGAATCTTTATGGCTATATAGCCTCCTTAAAAAGATACATTATTGTGAAGGGACTATGAGGCCCAAACACATTGCTAACAACGACTCCACTTGTTTTCACACATGGGAGCTAGTCTCCACATGTATCCCAGATCTCACCCCCATCGGGGAGTCATATATTGTTTTTTGACCTTTACATTAAATTTCAATATGATTGACTTATATCATGTTATGAATAAGATCTTGTAGATAATATCAAAATAAATAATGTTTAATAAAGAATATTTATTGTTTAAATGACATCTTTTAATTTAAAATTGAATAAAAATTATAATTTCAGTTCTATTTGTGTTTTTTAATTGAACCTTGAGATAAGAAATTGATTGAAATACTTAAAAAAGTTTCCCATGCAAATATATATGGGTAGGTCACAATGTTTTTCATATATATATATATATATATATATATATATATATATGACTTTATAATTCAAATAATTTATTTTTAAAATTGAATTGTAATAACATACATCTTGATTTCACTAAAAGGCACTTTCTACAAGCCAATATGAAGTATGATTGTCCAAATTCTTTCCATGTTCAATATTAAATTGATACATGATATATTTTAGTTCATTTTAAGTATCAAAGTAACTTGCATCATAACTTAAGATTGTACTTATTTTCTTAGTATATGAAATTGGAAATCAAAATTGAACATATATTTTACTAATAAAAGCTATTGTATATAAAAAAAGTATTAAATTAGCGAAAAAATTTTACCAGATCCATAAATCTCAAAAATTAATGAGAATCCAGAAACAATATTAACACAAATCCATAAATTGAAATATTGAATACATGTATCAATAAACTATCCATATGAAAATATATACAAATTACAAATATCACATGAACATCCATTACCTGAAATAATAAGCATCCATAAACTAAAACAATGTCCATGATGTACATCCATAAACTTCCCATGTATGAAAATATACAAAGTTTGTATCACACATGTGAATGTCCCCTATGAAATGAGCTTGAAAATATAAAAACTATGACACTCTAAGTACCACCAAAAATCCTATGTGAGTTATGTTGCAAAAATTAAGTTTCCATAAGCTCGTCCTGAAATATAACATATTAAAATTCAAATTAATTAGATCATTATTTGTACAATATAAAAAATATGTAAATAAATTATTTTGAACCATATTTTTAATTATATATACATGAATCTACTAACTTGAATGAAGTCCAAATTCAAGAAGATATGATGGGGGTTCGATCATGAATTTGCGTTTGGTGCTTCCCTGCCTGTGGCTCAATGATTGGGGCTTGCATCATCGTTTCCTATAAACCCAACATCCCATTCACGTCTCCACATAACAATGACATCAAAATCACTCTGCATATGGCCATGTGTACACAGTAGCAGATAAAGACTATAAATAAATTACCCCAAATTAATTAGCATATATGAGTAACTTAAAAAATAAATATTTAAAAAACTTAGGAATAAAAGGGTTACCTCAAGGCCATTGGTTGATGTGGTTGTATATAGTGACTCTCCTTCACATCGTTGAACATATAAAGGTGGAGGGTGGAGGCGGAGTAGAATCAATGGAGACATGCTATGATGAGATGGTCTAGATGATCAATTTCCACAAGTCGGATGTCCTCATAAGCTCATCCATGTAGTTGTGATGTATCTAAATGTTATCATGAATTTATTAATATAAACACAATATAATACAAATTATAAATTTTATTGGAAATAATTACGCATAATTTGACAATAAGAGTCAAAATTTTCGTATATATATGTACTTGTTTTGTGTCATGTAGTCCATGCACCCTCCAAGTCTCATGAATGACCTCACAATACATACATAAATATGCCAAAAGTTGGTCAAAGGGTAAACTCACGAGAAATGCATCATCATATAAGGTATCTGGCATGTCACGAGGAAATGGTGTTGGTCTCCTAATCTCTCCATCCAATGCAACACATGCACTAGCCAATGATGTCTTCATCATTGTTATACATCATTTTTTCACCATGACAATTCATTGTCAATATGGATCTATCACCATCCATACTCATACTTCCTTATAATTCAAACATTTATATTACTTAAATAAGTCTTGGAAAATGGGAAAAAAGCTCTTACATACTCTTACAGATTTCCTGTGCGCTTTTGCAGTCACTTCCTATGCATGCGCAGATATTCCTAAGCTTACTTGCAGACATTTGCACTCTGTTTTCCGTTAAAACCTGTGCACCCCATTTAAAAGAAAGTAAAAGAAAAAATTAACTTCTAGAATCATGGTTGGGTGCATATTATTCCAACTAAAAGCGTCTTGAGTCGCGCCAGTTCGAGCTATATCTCTCCAACCATGGAACTTATCCCCTTGGATCAAGGAACCCTAATCCCTTCATTAGAGGATCACATCCCTTTATTGGTGGATCTGAAACCTCTTCAATTTATCCTATAAATTGAGTTCAAACTTCAGGGTTAGGGGTTTCATAAGGGTTCACTCAATATAATCTTATGCTGGTCATTATAGAGTGGAAAGATTGTTAAACCAAGGAGGAATATTTTAAAGGAATACAGGAGAGATATGTACATCAAGGCTCGGCTGTAATATTTCTCTTTATAATCTTGATAATACATTTGGATATGTTTTCCCATTATGTTGTTTTCAGATTCATTAAAACAATGACAATTCTTAATCTCCTTGATCATTTAGTTAAGCTCATATTTGGATGATTATATACGACAAGTGCTTTTGATTCTTTTCATGTTTGTGATTGCAGGTTCTTCTCAGCATTGAAGGACTTCTTTGACAGAAAATAAAAGGTCTTCATCAAACATATCGTTGAAAGGTAAGAGCATTATCCTCTCTTTTTTAGTTTTGATAATCTGAATGCTAATAGTTTAGGGAAATAAATATTCAGATGGTTGTTTGTTTCTAGTTATTTGTTGGGATACTAGGGAGATCGCTCTTGTCCACAAGAGGGATTTATTCAGAAAAAAAATTTGGCGACTCCACTGGGGAACAAGCTTAGTTTTCTCTTGATTATTTTTGGTTTAGCTCTCCAATTTTTCTATTTTGACTATATCTGAGTGTTTTTGGGCTTATGATTTTTTAGATCCTATGAATTATAACACCTTGTGTTTACTTCTTTAAAAGTTTCTCTACCCTGCGTTGTTGTATTTCATAAACAAAGCGCAAGTTTGCTCAAGTTTTCAGTGTAATATAGTGCGCATGTGCACTGGTTTTCACAGACTACCTGTGCACCCCCTGATTTTAAAAATAAAAATAAATATTCTCTCTCTCGTAGTCTAATGGAAAATTTCTAGAGGTTCAACCTGACTCATACCAACCCTGAGATTATGTTTGTGAACTCTTCCTAATTACCTTAGAGTCTTTTTGAGAAATCATCATTTTGCATTTTTCGAGTAGATTTTCCCCTCGTTTTATGAATTTCTCTATTTGGGAAGATAGATTCACTCCCTAGATCATTATTTTTCTTTCATTTCCCTCTAGAGCTACCAGGTGTCTTGTTATTCTTGCTTGTTTGCGTGATTTTTTTTTTCTCATTTGCAAAGGAACACTTCTAGATAAGTGAAGTGTGATTTGTCTCAAAAGGTAGTCTTTTATGAAATTTCTTCTTCTTGTTAAAGTGAAAAAACGATTTATTTTTCTTTCAGCTGAAAGAAATCATGAAAGTACACTTATAGGTATCATTAGTTAGATTATTAGTTAAGAGATTTCATTTCTTGAAAATTTTATTATAATTCTTAATATTTTTCTAGTTGTTTTTTATTTTGAAGAATTGAAAGATTTAAAGATTATTTTCTCATAAAATTGTGTATTTTGGCTTTGAATCAATGAATATTTTAATTACAAAATGATATTCTTCAAAATTAAATTGATTTCTTAACCAAAAAGATTTTTTATGGGATGTTTTAGGAAATTTGTTCTTCTTTGAGTTAAAAATATCCTTCTACCTTCCCTTAATTAGGAATTCATGGAAACAAAAAATTGGATATTCATTGTTGATGCATTTAGAGTAATTTTTTGAGTTGGTCAAAACATCATTCAGTTTCATTTCCATACCCCTTTGCATAAACAACATCCAAATTAATACAGTTCTTAATAAAATTGATCTAGATATTTTTACATTTTCTAGGGATCTTTCCACCAATATAGTTTAGTATTAGTTCTTTGGAATAGGGAGAAGTTAACTTTCCAAAGTCGATAAACAAACAAATAACATCTTGTGATAGGGAAAAACCCAATTGTTGCAATTTTTCTCTAGGAGGCTCTTCTTAAAAGAGTCAAGCATGAGGTCATGTCGGACCTAGTGGAGTAATCGTAACTACTTAATTGGTAAAGATAGAATATGTGCATGTATTAAAAATGATAAACCTAAGATTAGCCATTGTCAAGGAGCCTGGGATTACTTGTTAGTAAACATTGTATTTACCATGTCCAAGAGCTTTCAAGGGGATTGAAATTTGTTACTCTTCCCTTGTGTCTATATCGGGCTACAGGATGTTCCCCCAAGTTCAATTGTCTCAGTTGGTAACCTTAGTGGCTATAATATTTAGGATTTTTCCCAAGGTGACGATGGAGGGAATGTCCCACTATACTTGAAGTAGACGTTGAATAGACTCACTTGGAATTTCCGAAGAGTAGTCTTCACTTCGAGATGGCATAGTGGAGTTACTTGCACCTAACCGTTTCATTAAGCTGGTTGTCAAGGTAACTATTCTGACCACTATTTTTCCACATTAATCTCTGCGAGGTTGGATTTCATCACCAACTAGTGATTTTATTATGGAAAAAAACTGTTTGTGTGTGGATTGTTTCATAGATTTTGTAGGGCATGTTCATTTGTTTGATTACTTTTAGAGGCCTTAGGTGTGATTCTTTTGAATTTTTTTGATTTCGCATGTTAAAGAAATTAACCGTGGTTGAATTGCTGAGACATTCACATAGAATGCAGGGGAAACCCCCTGAATATACACCCATTCAATCAGAAAAAATAAAAACTGAAAGGGTTCAATCATTAGGAACTTGGTCTCCTAAACAAGGAGAATAATCTATCATAATACATCCTGATTTTGAAGTTAATCGACCTGAAATAATTGAAACATAACAAGATCAACTGGAAATTTCTGAAGTAATCACAGTTGAATCTATCATTGGTGATTTTTCAGATACATATCTCATTGAGCCAGAAATATTTGAACCTAAGTCTGATTCCACTTCATCTGAGTCACCTTTGAATGCTATAGCCCCGACTCTTGGTCATCCTCATTCACCTCAAGTACATCTTCTCATCACTAAGGTTATTCCTCTTGACCTTATAAGCATTGAAGAAATATATGACGAAGAAGAAGAAATTGAAATTCCCTCTCATGAAGAATCTTTATATTTAAGGTATAATGAACTAATCTACCCTTTGGATTTTCCTTTCACTCCCTTTCAACCAGATCCTTGGTATCTCTAATTCACTTGGAATTTTTACATTCTTAAGTTACGGACATCCATATGGCTTGAATCATTTTACTCTTTACCTAGGTATAGTAACATGGCTTCGAGCATGTTGGTAGTCATCCATGTTTTCATCTTCAATGGAAATATTTTGTATGGTGGTCCTTGTTCTTTTGGTGGATACCAATCACTTTCTAAGAAATTTTCGGGAGGTTCTCCTTTCTAAAAAACTTCTGCTATGTCCATTAGGTGTTGAGTATACCCCTAGCCTTTGAATATGGAACATATTTATGTGTTTTAGGAATACCCCTCAAGCTAGCTCACAAGGTGGAAACATTGCGCTTGGAAATGACAACCTCTTGAAGGAAGCAACCTTTTCCAGGGCCACAACCTCTTCAAAGGAAACTGCCTCTTCAAGGGAAATATCCTTTTCTAGGAGGAAAACCTTTCACTAGAACCTATCTAATGGTTGTAGGGTAGCTTATTCCCGATAATTATAAAACTTATGATCCAATGCCTCAAGCTGGTTATGGTCAACCCTATGCGTCACAACCCTTAATGTGAACTTCTTATCCAGGGATGAACACTATATGGAATCCCTCATTTACTCAACAACCTTTGTAACCTACCCAGAAAATGCCTTATAATCAACCTGCTCAGCCATCTGGAACATTTGGTTACACCCAAGTCCAACAACTGTTCAGGTGCACTTTAAATTACAGAGGCATACGACGTGCCAAGTAGTCGGCAATTTGGTTCGTTGTTCAACAACCAAGTACACCTATCTCAGGAGTTCCCCAAATATCTATTTCTACAACCCTTCAAATATCAATGCCACTTGTTACACAGGTTATCCCTCAGACTAACACCCATCAAACCGGACCTACAGTCCAGTCGATTCCTCAAGCATATTTGGGACAACCTAGCACAACATCTGAAAATAGTCAACCTTTTGTAGGTTAACCTATTCCGGAAGAAACCCTTTGTGGAGTCGGCTTTGTTCGGGGGCAACCTTTAGAATTCAAACTCTTTAGGGACATGCAGTATGTAATGATCCTTTTTCAGGAATTTCAATAAGGTGCTCAAGAGAAACATTGTATAAGTAAAACCGTGAAAAAATAATGTATATCAGGACTTGGTTCCTCTTATTTATGTTGTATGAGACTTATATATGGATTTTCATTAAAAAAAAATCAGTTTAGACTCACTAAAAAGATCTCCCAAAAAGTAGACTAGCTAAAAAGCACCCAAAGAGGAAGGCTGCAGTCAAATGCAAGCACTGCTTCAGGAATTGCACAGTTTTAGCAAATGTTTAGTGGAGATTAGCAAGGAGACTTATATTTCAGTAATACAACAGAAAATCATCATTATGATAAATCCCTTTTCATTATACAGTATAAGTCATGAGTCAATACAACAATAAATCTTCAGAAAAGAGAGCTTGAACACATGTATATTTGCAGAAATGCTTCAACAGCTTTATTTTTAAGGAGCTTCAACAGCTGGAAGTTAAAACTTAGATATAGAGCATATCTATGGGAAAAACATCAGATCTATTTTAGATTTGGAAACTATATAGTTTTCTCTTCAAGATCCACTTGGAATTTTGGCAAAAGCATGCATGAATAAGAGTAGATCTGAGAAACAAGTTGCAGATCTGAAACATTCTGCACTAAATTTATGAATATAACATTTCATTACAATGGCTCAGATCTGAAAAAAACATAGATCAATAAGCTAATCCATGGATCACCAAGTGGAAGGCAAAGCCGAACACAAGAGATCTCTGATCTAAACTATGAGCAAGACACCATGTAAACCCTCATACAGAAATAATACGATTATAGGAACAATGTTAGCTCAAATGACATATGATATCTTTAATGAGCTGCGGATGTGAGTAAAATAAATGATACACTCTTCCAGGAGGTCAAAGGACCCACTCCATGGAGAGAGGCTCTCAAGATACACTAGATCTCTGTAGATCTAGATCACCACTTGCTGCAGTTTACAGAGACAACAAAACCCTTAATGGATCAGCGCTGCCAATGTAAGTAGGAGCTTGGACTCAATCCTAATAGTAGTTCAATTCAGAAAAATTTCCTCCTTGAATCATCAAAGGAAGAGGTGAAACTCCAGCATAGGAATTGTAGATACAATCCTCCACTCAATAGCAGAGAATGGTACTTGTCTAAGCAGACAAATACTCAGAAATATGATCTATCAAAAACCCTCTCTTACTGCCCTCCTTTTCCTTTATAAGATGAGAAAGCTCTTGCAAACCCTAAACCATCTTGATGATTTAGCCCTTTTCACATTAGAGGCTCCCTTCTAGAACTGTGCTGTCCCTTTTGGAGATGCAATGAACCTAGACAACTTTGTTGATTTGGTCAAGGTTGACCTAGTCTTTAGCTCAAACCTCTTTCACACCTGCAAGTGAATATTTATGTAGCCTTGATTTTCCTTTTCTCCCATGGGCATTGATTTATTCATACTTTTTAGGAGTTTTACATGTCCTCCTTTATTCATTTATTCATGAAACAGAAATTAAAACAAAATTGCATGTTCCTCTTACCTAGGCTAAGTGGGAACATTACAGTCCTCCCTTCCAAAATGTTGCTTGTCCTCAAGCAACTAACAGGGTAATAGCTATAGTTCATCTCCATCTCCATTGATGGAACCATCAAGGATCAAGCTTTCATCATGGACCAAGTGCTCATCAAGCCAATACATCAAAAATTGCTCCTCCAATGCTAATATGATAGGGGCATAGTCTATCCCTTCGGGAGTGTAAAAGTCAACAGAAATAAACAGGGGTGAAGCAATGTCACATCTAAAACATCTATCATGAAGTAAAAGATAAATTTCCATCCATTTTGGTACATATACACTGCCCACTTTTTTCCCATACAAACCCATAAACAATATCAATATATCATCTATGTATGGAAGAAAAATCACATATATGCAAACTGAAATTTGCACTTGAGGAGGTTGGTCACAATCCCACATAAGGTACCAACGTAGTGCACTCCTTGTTTTGTGTAGATATGAGTGTGGTAGGTGGTACTCCCACCACATCTTCGCTGCATGGGTCACTTTGACATGGCTGAAAGTGAGGCCCAAGTTAGGTGCCTTTGGGAAGCACCCATCATGATAGAGAATATCCCTTTACACCTCAAGGGAGTGGCCAGATTTAGAATTTTTATTGGCCTCATCAATGCCATGAGATCTACATGTAATTTCACTCCTTGTAGGAGCCATGGCTTGCATACACATGGTAAGATAATGTGTCAAATCAGAAAAATAAACATGCTCCATAAGATCAGATTCTTTACCATTCAAGTCTCCCACACACATGGAGTTAGGCATGGGCATTCGTCGTCTTTTAAGAGAAGGAAGAGATGGCTGAAATATCTCCTGCATAGAGTCCTTTGGCTGCCCCATCTCCTCATAAATATTGCACTCTTGTAAGTGTTGATGTAGTTCCTCCCAATCATAGTGCTAATTTAGTTCTTCCTTCATACCCTCCCAATCAAAACTCCTCATGATTAGGGAGTAGATCTTTGCTAACTACATATAGCTAGAAAGGAACTCTTTGTGTGCTCTTTGTAGTATCTCTTGCTTAAGCTTGGAAGCTTGAGACAAGAATACTTTACCGAGATGATATATGACCCCTTCATGGACCAAATAGTCTCCTCCTTGATTCATGCCATCTAATATCATCACGGGGTGCAGATCTTTAGAGTACTCCACAAGGAGTTGAGATCTTCAATATGGATCCACACATCTCAACAATGACAGCGCTGGTGATACATCTATGGTGGTGCTTGCCTTGTTGCTGATTGCTTATTTGACATTACACATGCCGAAATGGTTTGTGGGAAGGTTGATCCTCCCCTTTCCTTCCTCCCACAGCGCTGTAGCTTGCTCTCCAATCCTTGCTTGATCTATTTTTGGAGCAGCACTTTGTGAGGCTTTCCCCACAAGATCAGATTCTAATGACATTCCATGTGGCTTGCCATGAGGTAAGAATGTCTCTTGGAATATCCTCATCAACATGAGAGAAGGAACTGTGAGGTCCTTGCTCCCACTACGCAAATCCATCTTCGTTGTTTGTGTGGAAACATCAGGTGAAGGATAAGTGTTCATGCCTTGAATGATTTGTGGTTTCCCACTCTTCACGTCCACCCACTCCATCTGCAAGGCCTTCCAATCAGTGGTTACCTTCCCCAAGGTAATTAACCACTGGACACCCAAGATGATATTTTTGTTTCGTATGTCAACTACAAAGAAGTGATCCACCAAAGTGTAGGACCCCATAGTGACAGAAAGTGATGGAACATATTGCATGCGCTGCATAGTTCTATCTCCTGGGACCAAAATAGAGAACCCATCAAAAGTATCAGTGGGGATCCCTCTCCTCTGTACAAGGTGAGCATCAATAAAGTTGTGGGTTGCCCCACTGTCAATCAAAATAGACACCCTCTGGTTCATGACTGAACCTTGTACTCTTAGGGTCAAGTATTTGGGCACTCCTCTCAAAGAAGCAAGAGTCCCACTTGTTGGAGCAAAGGCTCCCTCTTCACCTCTGGATGGTGATTGATCTTCCTACTCATCATAACCAACACTGTGACCCCTCCTAGGTCCATCATTCCCATCTTGCTCCTCAAAATCGGAGAAGACTTCTATATAGTGTGCCCTTCCAAAAACACATCTATGGCATAGTACCCAAGGCTCTTGGCAAGTGAAACACAATCTCTTTTTCCTCAACTCCCTCCAGAGATCAATTTTGAGGTTTCTTTAGTGATTCTCCTTGGGTGGAGTAGCTTTCCCTTCTTTCCCCTTAGAAGAGTGAGGGGCTTTTCTTTGGAAAGTTGCCTTTGCTCTTGGCAAGGCATCTTGGAGATCCCTAGCTCTCTCAATGGCATCATGAAAAGTGATGGGCTTGGTAGACTAGTTAACCAACCCATGCAAAGGTTCCTCCAATCCATCAATGAACATGTAGACCCTCCTTGCTACAAATAGATCAAGGACCATTACTGACAATCTCAGGAATTCAGAGATATAGGCCTCTGCATCTCCTGTCTTCTTCAGCTTTTCTAGGCTTATAAAAGGTGCCTCAAGATCTTTCCGATCAAATCTCTCCACTACTATTCTAGTGAACTTAGCATAGGTGGAAACATTGTTGTGTCCCAATGTAGATAGTCCATGGAACCACCAGTTGTGGGATTCACCCTCAAAGTGCAGCGCAACAATCTTGATGGCTTCTACTTCGGGGACTTTATTCAACTGGAAATAGATATCCAACTTCTCCACCCATGCTTTGGCAAAATAAGAGGATGATCCATCGAACTTGGGCAAAAAGAACCTGCCCATAGTGTGGTGTCTCCCATGAAATAAAGCACCATCTCTGTACTACTGTCATGGTCTCCTTCAGTCCTTGAGATGGAAAAAGTCTTGGAAGCTCAAGTTATCCTTGAACCTCTGACTTTGTGAGTCATATTCTACAAAGTAACCTTCCAGGGAGGTTGGCTCTTGTAGTCCTTCATTCTCTACAACCAAGAAGGTAGGCATAGTAGAGCATTGTGAGGTCTGTGGAGCTTGTGGCAAGCTCACAGATTGACCAGTCCCATAATGAGACATGTCAGAACTTTCTTCTTAATGGAATCTCCCAAGGGATTCCCTCATTCTATCCACCCTCATCTCTTTTATCTCCTTGGAAAGATCTTGCATAGCCTCCAAGAGAGTTTTTTCAAACTCCTCTGCTTCCTTATCCTTATCATTCACAGATTCAGGGGCTTTCCCCTTGTCTTGACCCTTGTCAAGATCATCAGTGGTGTAGTCATACTTTCTATGACTTCTATTTTGGTACATCCTATCCCTCTCAGTGGGAGGATCATCTTCTTCTGAATGCAGCATGATTGGTGCTCCAAGGAAAGCACAGGCTGTGCCAAGAGTGGAGCTTTGATACCACTGTAATGATCCTTTTTCAGGATTATCAACAATGAGCTCAAGGAAAACGCTATATAAGTAAAAATGTGCAAAAATAACGTAGATCAGGAATTGGTTCCTCTTATTTATGTTGTATGAGACTTATATATGGAGTTTCATAAAAAAAAATTAGTTTAGACTCACTAAACAAATCTCCCAAAAACTAGACTAGCTAAAAAGCACCCAAAGAGGAAGGCTGCAGCCAAATGCAAGCAATGCTTCAGGAATTGTGCAGTTTTAGCAGATGTTCAGTGGAGATCAGAAAGAGGGTTCATATTTCAGTAATATAGTAGCAAATCAACATTATGATGAATCCCTTTCATTATATAGTAGAATGTATGAGTCAATACAACAATAAATCTTCAGAAAAGAGAGCTAGAACACATGTACATTTGCAGAAATGGCTCAACAACGTTATTTTTAAGGAGCTTCAGTAGCTGGAAGTTACAACTCATATCTAGAGCAGATATGTGGACAAAACATTAGATCTATTTCAGATCTAGAAACTATATAGTTTTCTCTTCAAGATCCACTTGGAATTTTGACAAAAGCATGCATGAATAAGAGTAGATATGAGAAACAAGTTGCAGATCTGGAAACTGCTGTAGTAAATTTCTAAATATAACATTTCATTACAATGGATCATATCTTAACATAACATATATCAGCAAGCTAATCCATGTATCACTAAGTGGAAGGCAAAGCCCAGCACTAGAGATCTCTGATCTAAACTATGAGCAAGACACCATGAAAACCCCCATACAGAAATAACGCAGTCTACTCATGGGAACAACGTTGTAGCTCAAATGACATAGAAACATAATGTAAAATTGTAGATCTGAAGCACAAAGAAATGAGACACTCTTCCAGGAGGTCAAAGGACCCACTCCATTGGAAAGAGGCTCCCAAAATACACTAGTTTTCTGCAGATCTAGACTCCCACTTGCTGCAGCTCACAAGACAGCTCAACCCTCAAGATGAGAAGTGCTGTAATGTAAGATGGATCTTGGCCTCAAGCTTGATAGTGGTTCAATTCAACAAAATTTCCTCCTTGAATCCTCAAAGGAAGAGGTGAATTCCTTGCATAGGAATTCCATATACAATCCTCCACTAAACAACAAAGAATGGTATTTGTCTAAGCAGAAAAATACTCAGAAATATGATCAATCAAAAACCTTCTCTTGCTGCCCTCCTTTTCCTTTTATAAGATGAGAAATATTTTTCAAACCCCAAACCATCTTGATGAGTTAGCCCTTTTCACATGAGAGGCTTCCTTCTAGAACTATGATGTCCCTTTTGGAGATGCAATGAACCTAGACAGCGTTGTTGATTTGGTCAAGGTTGACCCAGTCTTTAGCTCAAACCTCTTTCACACTTGCAAGTGATTATTTAAATGGACCTGATTTGTCTTTTTTCACATGGGCATTGATTTATTCAGACTTTTTAGGAGTTTTACATGTCCTCCTTTATTCATTTATTCATGAAACAAAAATTAAAACAAAATTGAATGTTCCTCTTAGTTAAGGCTAAGTGGGAACATTACATGGTAGGTCAACCTCTTCAAGGTCAATTCGTTCAAGGCTAGCCATTTCAAGGCCAATTGCAATATGGAAAATATGGAAAAAATCCATCTTTCCAGAGATAAACATACCTTGGTTAGACATTTTAGATACCATCTCAACCCCAATTTGGTATGGCTACCCTTGGATATCCTGGAGGTGTTCCAATTCCAACTGCTCAAGCTATCCCGGGTTTTCCTGGATACCCTCCTCCAGGTACTGGAATCGTTCCTCAGGGTTATCAATTCGCCCAAAAATACCCTAACATGCGGTTATCTTTCATAGAAACTTTAGATTTACTAGAATTGTCTCGAATAACGAATGACCCAATCTACTATCTTCCATTTTGGTCATCCATGCCTACTAAGTTTCCCAGTGACATTCTGAAGTTTGAAGGAAAACCAGGAGAGGACACCTCAAACCATGTTATGAATTATCATATGTGATGTGCATCCAACTCTTTGATCAATGATTCCATTCGTTTAATATCTTTTCAAAGAAATTTGATCGGCTTAGCTGCGAAGTGGTACATTGAGTTACCACAAGGCTCTTTCAACAATTTCAATGCCTTAGAAACTGCTTTCCTTACTCATTTTCAGTTACCATTCCATTATGATAATGTCATGAAAATTTAGACTTCACTTAAACAAAGTACATCTACATACATTTTAGATCACATCCACAAATGGTGATGTAGACGTCGTTTAGTAAGTTTTCATCCCAGATCAATTTATGGCTAATGGTTTATCAAATCATTACTCCCTAAAATTACTGAAGATGTAGGTAAAGGAGGCGTTGTAACAGAAGAACAAGTTATCGCTCAAGCCTAGTATCTAGACCTTGTTTACACACAGTCTCGTACTTTGTATGAAAAAATTCTTGATTTACCTCATCTAGGTCAACTTAGTACAACTTATTTTGTTTCTCATGCTGCAAATGGTGTAATAGGTATAGTTAGTACATCAAATATTAAAAATAAACAATCCAAATCTACTACTCCAAGCATAACTTTACCTGATTCACACAAAGGAGACTCTTCTCTAGAAACTTCTGTCGAAATCCATGTCGTAGATTCATCTACTCTTGAAACCAAATCATAAGGAAATAAGAATAAAGGGAAGGGTAAAAACAAACAAAACAATTCTCCAAAAGAGAAAGTAGAAAAAACCGAACCATCTGATGAAAAAAGGAAACCTCGTTATCCCTGTCTTATCTATGATGAGGATCAATACACCAAAGAGTGCTTGCATCAGGTCGAGGTATCTAAATTTTTCAAAGGTTCACCCACACCTGTTGTTCTTAAAGATCATCTTCCATCACAAGACAACAAAATGATTGCATCTTCTTCCAATTCATCGGTGGATATCTTGATGATGTCCCAGGTCATGGTTTCAACGTGATCTCAAGATTATGGATCTAAGAGTCCTGTAACTGGAAATGAAACTGGATAATCCATTCAACCTCCAGTATCAACTCCTCCTATTTCTGAACCATTACACATTGAGAAATCTAGTCCTAATTTAGTAATTAAACAACTTGCCAAAGGTGTACTTCGAAAAATGGCTTTCAATCCACATGTGGGAGTCACTCAGAACTACAAGAATGTTGAATATTTGTCCAAGTAACCTTCAACAATGTTGGCCCTCGAAGTGCTACAGTATTTTCCAACTCAGAATAAGTTACTATTATTAGCTATTGGAGTCATTGACCCTCAAGATTCTAATCTTATCATCTTTGATCTCGAGAACTTTGTACCTAGACTCCTGCACCAAATGGATTTTCAAATACCTGTTTTAGTCAAATCGAGTCGAGTTTTTCGCACAATAATTGACGAGTGAGCATCTACATGCATTATGTATTTAGGTTGTTGGAAAAATCTTGGATCATCACCAATCAATCAATCACCCACGATTCTACAAGCCTTTGATGGAATAGGTTTTCATCCATCTGGAATACTCCAGGATTTACCCATAGAGGGAGAAGGAAAAATTGTTACGCTTGAGGTGGAATTCGTTGATGCCCCTCTTTACTACAACATTCTTTTAGGTTGGAGTTGGTCTTATGTTATGACCATTTTCATTTCACTAGTCCTTCGATTGATCATGTTTCAATATTGAGGGGTTTTCATAGTTCATTATATTAGATATATTTTTTTGGGATTAAAATACGTTAAGTCATTCATCTATGACCATTTCCATGAGAGGTAATCGTAACTGACTAATATCTCATGATATTTAAGTGTGCTTGAGCTAGAGGCTAACCGAGATGGGTGACTTCTCGGGAAGTCCTGGTTACCAGGTGCAAGTCCTGAAAGTGATGATTATTGCTATGCGATTAATTTCACTAGTTTCAATCCCACTTCTTCACCCCTGTGAGCATCACCCAATGAAATGAGTGCTAAGTGGATTATTCAAATATCATGATAAATTAGTCAGCTAAAACTACCTCTCATGGAAATGGTCATAGATGAATGACTTACTTAACACAGTTGAATCCAAAAAAATATATCTAATAATCATGTTTCCTCTTAAAGGAAATATTTTCAAAATTTATTAGTTTTCTTACTACATTTCCGATCCCGCCTCTACGGATAGTATCCCATATGTTGGAAAGTCGGTTATCCCTTACGAAGATGTTCAGGTAGGACTAGTCAATAATTCCTCTCTTATGGGAACTTTTTCTATACCTCCTCCTAAATTGCCTCGTACTATTGCCAATATCAATATAATTACATCAAGCACAATGCCATTTGATGACCCATGGATTGTGCCTTCAAAATTTGAATTAGACTACTATGGAAATGAAATGCCTTCGAGTCCATATGAATTGGCATATGTAGCAGTGCAATTGCTTTCTGACATTTCATCAACCGATACTGATCAAGTGAATGTGGTAAGTGATGAGTCTTCTTCTCTACCAGATGTAACCACAACATCTTTTTCTAATCCTTTTCAACACATATTTTCGAGTGTTGAAAATATTAGGGAAATTTTGTCATTGGATGAATTACCTTGGGATGAGCTTCACCCTCAATCCTCTTTTCTACCAGACCTTGATAGAATTGAAAATGAATTTTCAACGATATTTTCAATTGAATATGTTAAGGAACCTCAAAATCCTATGCCAATCCTTCATTCAGATTCTGAGATGAATTTAGGAAACATTTCCACAACAATTCCATTTGACATATCAATCAAACTAGGAATAACTGAAAACATTCATATAGGTGCTTCATGTTGAATTGAAGAAATTAACATGTACAAAGCCCTATTTCAGGAATTCCGAGACATTTTTGCCTGGTCTTATGAAGAAATTCCAGGAATTGATCCTAATATTGTAATTCATGAAATTAAGTCATACCTGAATACTAAAAATATTATGTCCAATACATCCGCAAAAAGTTGCTGCTATTAAAGCTGAAGTTGAAAAATTACTTCACGCATGATTCATTTATCCTATTCCATTGATGAATTGGGTAACCAACATAGTTCCAGTGACCAAGAAACAGGGAACTATTAGAGTGTGTGTCGATTATAGGGATCTTAATAAAGTTTGTCCCAAAGATAATTATCCCACCCCTTACATCGACCAAATTGTTGATGATTGTACCAGAAATGAAATATTTTCATTCATGGATGGATTTTTTGGTTACAATCAAATAAAACTACTCCCCGCGAATCAACCCAAAACATCGTTTATCGGCCCACGGGGGACATTTTCATATTGTAAATTACCTTTTTGATTGAAAAACGTTGGCGCCACTTTTCAATGGCCTATGTCTTACACATTTCATGACATAAAACATATTGTGCAACCCTACTTGGATGACTTACCTGCTCATTCTATGTGTAGACAATATCATCCTACACATTTGTGTCATTTTTATGCAATGTAGGAATTACAATATTCGTTTGAATCCATACAAATGTGTATTTTGTGTACAATCATGATGATTTCTTGGTTTCATTGTTTATAAATAAGGCATTCATGTCAACCCTTTGAAGATTAAGGCCATTTTCAATTTACCTCCTCCTTCTACTCTTCACTAACTACAGAGTTTGCAAGGGAAAGAAAACTTTCTACATTGTTTATCCCTAACTATGTGGAGTTAACTAAAGGTTTCACTTGGTTATTAAACCAAGATGTTCCTTTTATTTGGGACGAGGTTGTCGATAAATCTTTCGATGCACTTAAACACGCATTGACCCATGCACCAATGTTGCATCCACCTGATTATCACCGAGGTTACTTTTTGTATTTATCTATGCCCAATTCCACCATTGGAATGGTCTTAGTTGAAGAGGATGAATCTAACAATGAACATGTGATTTATTACTTAAGTGAGAACCTTACACCGACCGAGATCAACTATACAAATGTGGAGAAATTGGCCTTGGCAGGCCTTCAAGTTGTCCAAAGATTTTGTCACTACATACTATTATGCAAGAAAACCGTGATATTTGGTTGCAACCCTATGATGTACATTTTGACTAAACAATTACTCGGGGGAAAATACTTGAAGTGGATATTTATCCTACAAGAGTTCTGTTATACCAATTTTTGGTCATTTAACCATTTAAAATTAGATGGATCGAAGTACACCATGTAAGACCAATTTTACCATGGTAAAATTTCTTTCACTATAAAAAATAATTTAATAAACCATATTTTATTAAGTCATTTCTGGTTCAAACAGGAAACCCATGAGGAATAATTAAATAAATGATTATTTATTTGATTTTCCTCTAGGAATAGTTAATTAAACCATTGTTTAAATAATATTCCTCGTCATATTTAACCCAATTATGAGAAATAATTAGAAAAACCATTATTTATCTTATTTTTCTCTAGGAATAACTAATTAAATAATTATTTAGCTATTATTCCTAATTATATTTGACTAAATCACCTAGAAATAATTAAACAAATCACTATTTGTTAAATTATTACTTAACTCCATTCTTGAATAGATAAATAAATAATTTATTTGTTTATTATTTCTAAATAAAGGTATTTAACCAATTTAAATTCCTTTTCCCTCCAACAAAATATAATAAAATATTCCAAGTAGTTAGATCTAGATCCTAGTTAATAACATTTTATTATTCGCCATTATCGAGGATAACTCAATATTTTGTTTTAAATAGGATGGGTTTCCATTCATTATTCACTTTGATTACTTTCATTGTCGCGCTTTGATAGTTATCATTGTTGCTACTGTTTTCTTGCTTCTTGAGCTCCCATAGAGTTCAACACACCTTGGGTTTTCTACAGCATTGAGAGAGAGAAACTTCTAGATCTGAAGCATTGAGGACAGCCAAGAACACATCCCATTGAGGTAAACTGGTAACATCATTCTTTGTTCCCTTATAAGGTGTTAATACATATAAAATTCTTTATATATCTTGTCTTGTCCATTGGATATCTCGAGTATTTTCTTATTTCTTTTTAACATTTAGATACTTTTACTGCATAGATCAGTTTTCTGGCAGCATTTGTTTTGACTATCTATTGCAGATCTAAGGAACTTAAGCATCCATCTTTGTTGTTAGGGTTATTTTTCACACACGGTTAAAGTGACATATTTCCATACACTTGCATTAATAATTTACGCTAACAAGTTTGATTTGGGATTTGAAAAATCAAAATCTAAGAAATCACTAGTCTCCGTTGAACTTATGTGTGACCTTCCCTACATTGAATCTGAAACTGTGGCAGAAGACCATATTCTCAATGAATCTTTGTTTCTGCTCAGGAAATTGGATTCTTGGTATGGAGATATCATTATATATATTCAAACCCAAACCATTCAGCCTGAAATTTCACGCTCTGATCTACGTAGGATTCGATACTAGTCTCAATTATAAAAAATTATTAGTGACACCCTTTACTGTTGTGGTGCTGATTCTATCGTTTGACGTTGTTTAACTCATGAAGAAGCAGAAAGAGTTTTAAGTGGCTACCATTCTGTAGCATGTGGTGGCCATATGTCTAGGTTTTCAATAGCCCAAAATATATTGCACGCTGGCTATTTTTTACCATCACTCTTCAAAGATTGTATTCTTGCAGGTAAAAATTGTCATAATTGTCAAATTTTTGATCGAAATATGCGTGCACCTCCCAATCCTCTTCACCCAATCATAACTATCAGTCCATTTGCAAAATGGGGCATCGATTTCGTTACATCTAACCCTCACTCAGTCGGGGGGCATGGCTATATTATTCTTGCTGTAGATTATTTTACCAAATGGGCCGAGGCGACACCTAACTTTAAGGCTGACAATGAAACTAAATCTATTTTCATATTCAATCATGTGATTTCTAGGTTCGATGTCCCTCAAACCATCGTTACAGATCATGCTAGCCACTTTCGAAACATTATGATGACTAAACTTTCCTCTCAGCTTGGCCTACGCTATGATAATTCCACACTGTATTACCCATAGGCTAATGGCCAATTTGAGGATGTAAAAAAAGTTTTAACCAATATGATTAAACGGATTATAGGAAGTCATAAATCAAATTGGCACACCATGCTTTTTTTCAGCATTGTGGGCATACCGTACCTCCACAAAAAACATCTACAGGGTTTACTCCTTTTCAAATCGTTTGCAGTTTGGAACTTTTTTTTACCCATTGAATGTGAAATTAAATCACTAAAACTAACCATTGAGTTATGACTAGCTACCTCTGAAGAGGAAGAGTGCTTCTTATACTTAACATATTTATATGAGACTCGTCACACCGCTGCATTAGCTACTGAAGCTCATAAAAAATGTGTTAAGGGAGAATATGATCAAAGAGTTAACCCTCGTGTATATTCAGAAGGTGACCTAGTCTTAGTATACGATCAAGCTCACGATAAGCTAGGTGTTGGTAAATTTGAACCAATGTGGCATGACCCTTACATTGTTAAGTGTGTGCTTGAAAAAGGGGCCTATGAATTAGTTGATTATGACAATGTATCTTTAGATAAACCCATAAATGGTCTTTATCTGAAGAGATATTATGCGTGATTTATCTTGTGGAGATCTTCATTGTATATAAGTTACATCTTTAGGAAAAGTGTGTCTTAGATTAGTTATTTTTCTTAGTGAATTTCTACTACTTTTTCTTCTTATCTTGATTACTCTCGATATTGCAAATGTAGACATTCCCTAAAACTTACATTGGCTTTACTGACAATGCCTGTCATAGTACATCAAACTTATCTTCCGCTACTTGGGTAATCTATTCAACAACTAATGAATTAATTTCTATTCATGGGGTTTGCCTTGGTCAAACAACAAACAATATTTCATAATATAGCACATCATTGAGCTATTATTTGATGCCATTGCATTTGGAATTTGGCGTTTGATTGTTAGGTTAGATTCACAACTCATTGTATTGCATTTTAACAGTGTTTATGCAATCATAAATCCATTATTGTTAAGAACATTTTTAAGGGTCTGTCTCTTGGAAAGACAATTTCATTACATTGAATATCAATGCATTTCAAGAAATTTAAACATGTTAGTTGATGCATTGGATAATCAAATTTTAAATAGAAAATTGCAACATTGAATGTAAATCAAAACAATATTCAATCCATATTGAACAAGATAATCAAAGACAAAAAGTAGTAATCATCATTAGGTCAAATTAGTTGTTTAGCATAATGTGTCAAAAAATATACATCATATATGATCATAGGTCTCAAACACATTATGATCTGAATGTAGTGATACAAAAAACAAAAAAATCGAACTAAAATGACCATCAGTTATCCATGATGATGATCATGATAGAAAATTATAGCATGCGCTACTCGACGCAGGTATCGCCTAAATGGACCAAGAATCCCAGTCACATGCCTCTGGTATCAAAGAGGAAAATCATCTGTCCTAGTCTCTAGGATATCTATGGTCAACCTCTCCATATTTTTTTTCCAACTCTATGAGGGCCTTGATAGCATCAGTTTTCCGTGGAGCTGCTGTTATAGGTTGTTCTCCTCGTTTATCAAAACGATGAAGCACTTCTGGTCGTACTAGGCCAACATATGAGTTAAAAGGTTTTTGATTTTAGGAATTTGGCTTTTGTGATCCATAAAATGTGTATAAGAATTTTCGAGGAAAATCACATATAAGAAATTTTTGTCGATGCGTTTCAAACTAGCTAGTGTGGTTCTAGTCGAACGTCCTGATGATGAACCACACTGACTGGTTTGGAAAAAAATTTCATACATGTGATTTTCACCGAAAATTCTTATACAGGCTTTTTATTATCAATATTGGATGATAAAAAATTAAATAAAAATTATAAAACATAAAAAAACTCAAAATGAGTATTTTTACTTGACTCATCCCACTATGCTCCAGGTGGGAGTGTTGTATTAGGGTCACCCTTTAAATCCACCCCTGCATAGGGGAAGTCCTCAATCATGAAGATCTTGCATCTCATACATACGAAAAAATGAGGTGTATACTAGACAACAGGACTGCCATTGCCGCCATGGCAAGCCATTAGCGAAACGTGTCGGAACATGCAAGGATCTCTCAGCCCCGTAGGATCCACTAATTGTTGTTGTGGTACAATGGGTGGGGTTATCTCTAAGGAAAAATATATAAGAATGAAACCATAGCTAAAATTCTTCAACTTACTATTCTTTGCTCGCATGAGCTATCCTTTCATATTGACAAGATGTTCTTCACGCCATTTGAATATTATTCCCTCGGAACACTCAATAGTCATTTGCATATATGCTTTGGTGGCCACATGAGGAGTTGCGTTGTCACATAAACTAGTGACTATGAAAGAAATAATTTTTAGATCAAGTCATTCGATAATTTTTATATCGATTTGACAATCTTTCAATTGTGAATCCTGAGTGAAATATTGCACCATATAGGAAGCAGTGGGTTGTCTTCCTAGCCGTGTACCAAACAAATAAATGTCTCTTCCCCTTCGGGGCAAACCGGCAAGGAAATAAATATCCTCTGAATCAATGATAAGCCTATGATCCCCAATGATAAAACATTGTTCCTGGACATCCCAGGCATTTACCAATCAGGTCATTAGCTCTACTTGGGACTTCATTCCTTGTATAGACCACAATTATTTAAAACTCAAAGCATTGCTTAGTTAACAATTGCCTCATTATCATGCAATTCATGCTCGCGTTCTCTCCACTCAGGCATGGTTGTTTAAAATTCCCTGAAAACAATCATTAAAAAACATTAGGAATCTTTTGGAAGAACTTAGAGAAATTTTGATGGAAAGAAAATAATTTTTTAAAAACCCCATGACGCCCGCGTGGTTTTCTTTTGTAGGCAGTGCATTTTTGTGCACGATCTATATATAAAAACTGCAACGACACATTAATTTTTTGTGTTAAAAATTATTTGGGTGCGTAGTTTCGATTAGGAAAACCTGCACACCCCCGATGAAAATTTCTAAAAACAAATTTTCTCCAAAAAATAATCAAGTAGCCTAAAATGAAAAAGAAAATAGATAGAATGCAAGATAATGGAGGGAACAAATACCTAGAACTGACGGTTCGTGAAATGGTTTTCCGATCCTCCTGATATCAGCTTCAAGAGATCTATGGTAAAAACTCATTTTTACTGCTCTGGAAATCAAATGGTAAAAATGAATCGTTCTTTCCACTTTTTATAGTTTTTTTTTATGAATAAAATAATATTATTTTATTTATTTTTACCTTTATAAGTTCAAATTTAAATATTTTTACCATAATTGAGAACATATTATTATAATTTTTTGAGATTTTTGTACAGAGAAAAGGTTGGGTTTATAAAAAAATCATTTTGACGATAGAGTAAACTTTTATCACTTTTTCGGAATCTCGAAAATACAAAAAAGAGAAACCATGGAGTCCTCTTTTAATCCCTTTTTAGAATCTCTAAACATGAAAAGATTTATGATCACTTGACTATTCAAACTTGTTAAAATAAATGAACAATCGTCTACTATATATATGTGTACCCCTTTTCCAGACTGAACTAGACTAAATACAAAAAAAATATACGCTAACTAAGCATGGTCAATAGATTTATCTCCTAAATTATTTTATCCTTTTTCGGGTTTAAGAGACTAAATTTACGAAAAATAATACTATGGAGTTTACTTATATTTTTCTTCTTACTCCCTAAGACCAAAAAAAACCGAGTTAATCCTATGTTGGACTCGTTAAAATTAAATAGTGTAGGACCTATCAATCACAACGAGACCGAACCCCTCCTTCTTAGGGTTTGTTAAAATTACTGAGATGGAATCATCCGAAAGATGAGCTTACATAACAATAAAATGTTATCCCCCTCAATCTTGACAAAAATAAAGAGGTACTTACCATTAATGATGGGGAAAAATTTGAGAAAAAGAATCCATATTTTATACTTGTTTTAAAAGAAGCATGTAACTATTGAACATGACACTTTGTCACACTTGTGTTTGGGTTGGGAAATCCTTTTGTCTTACAGTTAATCAAACATAATTGAAAGTCTTCATTTGGTTTTGGGTATTATCTTTAAGTCAAATGTTTCCAAGTCATTTACATTTTCGTTATGTGTTCAAGAGAAAGTTCAACTACAATTCATTATTCATTGCAAATATTTGTCCCCATTTGCGTTGACCATCCTTGAGTTAATCCTTGAAAAATATTTCTTCAAAACTTGACATAATGGTTTCATGTCGTAGGCCCTCCTACGACTTCCTATCAACTTCAGCTTATTATCTATGAAGTTGATCTAGAAATCCTATTAATACCTTGAAATCTACATTCCATAATGGCAGGTTTCTTTCCTTTGACGACATGTTTTCATCATTGGCCATCGATCAAATGACTTTATAGTGTTCGACTGCAAATAATTTCACATTTCATAGATTGTATTGAGGTACTTTGAGAGCCATTTTCATTTTTGGGTGTTTCTCTCACACTTGTTAAATGGTTTTCATCATTGATGGGTAATCAAGTGGTTTCTACCATGTTCGACTTCAAAATAATCAATCACATGGTTAGATTCATACTATTTCAAGAAGCAGAAATCAAGGTCGTGGATCTATTTTCAACCAACCAGGCTACGAGGAGATATGTATTCATGTTTTAGTAGACAAATTTATAATAGATAGTTATGTCCATACTGTGTTTACTAATGATGTAAGTCTAGGTTACTTATGTACTGGGACATATACTTAGTTTTTCTCTTGTTGGGGTCCTGTGATTTGGTAGATTGGCATACCAAATGACAAGGCAACATCAGAACCACTTTGGAATCCTAGGATCTAGCCCTCCTGGATTCAGAGAGGGATCTCTTTATATGTGTTTTCAAAGGATATATCTTTAAGGCTTATGACATGATATTAGGCTAGTTATGAAGTACAAGGGATTTATTTGTTTTTGGTTGGGAATCATTAAATGAGAAGGTCATGAGAAGTGAAGGAGGAAAAAGTGGAAGGATGTTTTAGCATGGGAGGATAGGTCAAAAAACAGTGCTAAACCATTGGGCTATGGAGTCATAAAAGGGTTTACTTGCACAACAACTATTCAAGGGTTTTCATAGGGCAATTCATCTATATCAGAAGATCTTTTTAAGTTGAGTTTGTGGTATGAAACATTAAGAAGTGTGGTGAAAGAAGAAAACATGTAAGAAAACAAAGGGCAGCCTAATATCAGGTAAGGAATTTTAACCTAGCCTGCTTTTGGCATAATATTAAGAATAGAAAAAATATAAGAAAACAAAGGGCAATCTAAGATCAGGTAAGGACATTTAACCTAGCCTGCTTTTGGCATGCACTCAAGGGAAATCTTCAAAACAGTTGTTTAAGGCTAAACAAGGGACAAGGCTAACCATAAACTTCCTTGATTAGGAATCTACTTAGCATGCAGTGAAAAGATCATTCAAGAAAAACATCTCAAGTTCTACTCAACAATACATGGGCTCACCAACATTCCTTGACTAGTTGTACTCTATTGAAATCATTCCCAAACACACATTTAGAAGAAAACATAAAGATAAAGCTTATCAATTAGAATTAGGGTACTTTTAGAATTAAATCCTAATCTATATTTTTTGTTCTTTATCAGAGAATATGAACACAGTGGAAACATAAGGAGAATAACAATTATAGTAAGAATAACATCACCAATGATTTAGATTAGGATTCAGTGAATCTGCTTGTCTATTTGATGTGCAAAACCAGTCACATAATTTGAGTCCCATATCTTCTAGAGTCTGATACTTCTCTTCCTAGCCTACTATATTAAAACTACTCATCAACTCTTACTCAATAACAATTCAAACAATTAACAATTTTCCAACCCTTAACAATGAGTTTTCTATGAATACATATAGGTGAAAAGAGGAAGAGTGTTGCAGAAATGGTAATAAATATCAATTATGACAAAGGGGGAGAGGTATTCGAATGCCCATTCTACTTAATAATAATAGAAATACCTATTTGTACCATTTTAGCTGCCTTTAGCTGAATCTGAAACTAACTAGCAGGCTGGTAATAGCTTTGAGGCCTGTCCTTTGAAGCTAACTAAGTCTGAAGTACCACGTTTGACCTCTGGGACAAGCAAACTGTCATTTTTTGGGTTTTGCAACCCCATGTTTGCTTAATAAATATTATGACAGTTTTAAAGAGGGTTTGTCAGTAGCGTAACTGTCAAGTTGTCCCTTTGAGTGTAGGAGAGGTCATAGGTGTCATTTTGGTCCTTTGGTAGAGTAATAACTTCTGTAGATGTGGCATTCGAGACTCTTCTTCTGCTGATCTATGTGTTTAGGCCTTTAAACTCTAATTGGGCCCCTTTGATATTACTTTAAGGCCATCTTTAATCATCTTTGGCTTTTTTCACTTTCTGCTGACTATTTTATCTCTAATTAATTTGTTTTTAACTGTGCTTTATCCTCAAGACATGCTGGTGAAGTCCTTGATCTCCTGAATTTTAATTTAACCTTTAATCTTCATTGTTGGTTCGCTGATCTTCATTATTTTTCTTTTGCTGTGTGCGATGGTTTTATGATTCAATTAGTGGTCATGAGACCCTGATAAAACCTTTAAACTTTAATCGTCTGCCTTTAGTCTTCTTCGCTGATTTTGTTTTGTTTCTGCGTGCAGGTGTTTCTTCTATGCGCTAGAGGGTTTCATGATTTAATTAATGATCATGAGGTATTGATAGAAACCCCGATTTAACCTTATGAATCCACTTTCTCTATCTTTTCTGATCTTTAAGGGTCATTATCCTAAGACCACGCCACTTGGATGGTTGTGGGAAGGCCTGTGAACTTCATGTCGCCATTAAAACCTACAAAACAAACAAAAATATTAAATAAATCCTGCGGGTTGGAGGTAGATTGCATCATAGGGCTCGAGGGAGGCGGAGTAGTGATCGCAGAGGAGGAATAGTGTGTAGAGGGAGGGGTTTCATAGGCGGAACCGTGAAAACATGGTTTAAATTTGAATATTGGCGCTAAAATTCAGAAAGGCGGTATTGGAAAACCACGAATGGTTTTTCGCGCAACGCTCAGGCAGTTTGTGATTTTCGCCTGTACAAATGCAATGCCACATGCCGAGTGGCACTTGTCCTTTGCAAAACTAATTGTTTCATGTGCAAGATGCACGTTGGAGGGGATTAGTGGAAAGGAGCATGAAACTAGATGTTAACCATCTGATCTGGGGGGGGCCAGATCCACGACTGTAAGCAAGCGTGACAAATGGAGAAATGTGCAATGATGTGGTGGTGGAGGCCAGGTGGAAAACCAAGGTTTGGCGATGACTTTGTGAGTGGAAGGTGGGGTGGTGATGATGTGGGGTAATTTTCGGTGGAGGAAAAGTGGGAGGTGATGCGAGGATCCTTGATCAGGAAAGATCAACGACTCAGAATAGATGAGGGATTTGACATATATGGGGGGAAATACAAAGGAACACGCCTTTTTGCAAGGCGTGCGTGGGTAGAAAATGGTAAGGGAAGGAGGCTTGAGGAACGGGGAAGGTAGGTTCTCATGGAAGAAATAGGAACCGTGAGCGGAGAGATAAGGGGCTAAGGAGAAATGAAAAAATAAAAAGGGGGTTAGTTTATATGGGGGAAAAGGCTTAGATAATGAGTAGAGGAAGTACAAGAGAAGGGTGCGGGAGATAAGGTGGAGGGATAAGTGCTTGGTTCCGGCGCTTGGACACATGGAGAAGATGGGTGGGAGATTTAAGACCTTGGGGGTTTAAGTAAATGGCGGGGATGCAGTCCCGTGGAAGAAAGGGGGACCAGAGCTAAGAAGAAAAGGACTGAGGGCTAGCACTCGGTAACGGGCAGAGGGCTTAAGTCCTCAGGGGCTTAAGAACGAATACTACAAAAAGTCTGAAAAAGGCTTAAAACAAAGGGTTTTTAGCCCTCTTTTAGGTTTCTGATAAGTTAGAAAAGGGTTTTTAAACCAAATAAAAGGATATTTCATGATTTAAATGGGTTTTTAAATGGAAATGAAGGATAAATGGGAGGAAAGGAGGGATTTTTTAGAGGAATAAATTATTGGTTAGGATAGGTAAAAATGGATGAAAAAGTGGGTGGAATGGGTTTATGGAATGATGGAAAAAAGCTCAAAAACAATTCCTTTTGATATTTAGTAGGACTTCTTTGAAAATATTTTGTAGAAACAACAATGAAGATGATTTGCAAGATGAAAGACACCAAGAAGGCTTCAAGAACTAGAATTTTTTCATGAAGATTTCTTCTTGAAGGCTTAAGAACATATTTAGCCATCATTTGTTGTGAAATTTTTTACTGATGGCTAACAGTGGCTCCACTCGGGGATGGAAGCTCCTTGGAGGTGTCAAGAACCTCAGAAATTTATCTCTGGAATGTAGATCAATGTCCTGCAGTTTTACCATCCTCTTTCTTCTTTGATCGTGCTGCTAAAAAACATGATCAGTCATTACATCATAACAAATCAATATCTCCCAAACAACTACCTACACATCCTACTTCCTAACACTTTTTCTTCAGCAAGGTGCACTTGGACTTGAAAACCCTTTGACCTCAACATTTTATTCTTTTAAAAACAGGAAAAAATAATCTAAATCTACCCTTATAACTTCCATGAGTTCAGATTAAACAGTTGAACCCATTAGCTTCTCTACCTAACTACTATCTGTCAGGATTAAGCTGTCTGACAGATTTCATTCACTATATTATAAAACATAAATTGAAAACACAGTCAAAATAGGATTAAGTTGTCTGAATTGTTGTAAGACTATGGCATAAAAACAAGCTGCACATAGACCTTTATTTGCAGAAAATTAAAACAAAACTTGGAAGGCTTAAGATCTGAAAACAATGAGAGTCCTTCCTTTCCTTTTTAGTTCTGATTTTGATCTTTTTGAGCTGTCTTCTTATTCTTTTCCTGGTTCAAGTTCTTGGCATGTTAGAACCAGTTCTTTTTCTTCTCTTTGGCTCAGGTTTTGATCTGATTAGAGCCATTCTTTTCTTTTGATTCTTTGGTTCAGATTTTGAGCATATTAGAACAAATTCTTTTTCTAATCTAATCTACTGATAAGCCAAGATTAAACATTTTGGCGAACCTTCTTCACTAACCTATCAACAGTAAATTGAAATCTATCTAGTCATGATTAGGCTATATGACTAAATTGCAGTGCTCTTTCAAGTAGTGACATTTAAGCTTGCGCACTTTTAGACTCTCTTTCTTTTTTGGTATGGGGTTGTACCTTTCTTCTTTTAATTTGCCCTCTTTTTCCCTTTTCTATTTTTTTTTGTATTTTTCTCTTTTCAAAACAAAACATAGCAATGATATTTACAATGAAGAATGAAAGCTTTAAACAGAGGTTTCAATAGAAATAATGTTTGAGCATCTTTCCATTGACAGGACGCCCAAACAGGTCTGTACCATCCATATCTTGTAGAAAAAATGCATTAGGACCAATGGCAGATTGAATGATGTAAGGGTCTTGCCATAAATTGTCAAAATTTCCATGTTTTCCCTTATATTCTCTGCTAGAATCCCATTTGAGTACTTTGTCACCAATTTTGAAATCACTTGCCTTTTTTTCTCTTATCAAACTGATTTTTGTTATTCTCTTGTACTTTCTGTGCTCTGTTATAAACTTCTTCCTTGGTTTGCTGAAGATGTATGATCTAGTTTATCCTTCTCATCATGCTATCTTCTTTTGATTGTATTTCCTGGACCAACATCATCACTGGCACTCCTAAACTAGTAGGAAAAACTGTATCTGCTCTATAAACCAACTGATAAGGAGACATTCCAATTGATTTCTTTGTTGTCAATATATCTGCCCATAAAGCATGTACCAGCTTGTTGTGCCATGACCTCTGATTTTCTTCCAGCAACTTCTTTATTATGTTTATCAGGCTCTTATTGGAAGATTTTTCCAGCCCATTACCTTGAGGGTAATAAGTTGTGGAATGACCAAGCACAATCTGATATCTGTGACAGAAATCAACCATATTTTTAGAACCAAATGCAGCAGCATTGTCAGTGATAATTTTCCTAGGATAGCCAAATATAGACAGGATATGATCTTCAAGGAATTTTATGATAATTGAGTTTGTGTAATTCCTAGAAGGGATGGATTCTATCCATTTGGTGAAATAATCAGTGGTTGTGAGTATCCATCTATGTTGGGCAGATGAGGCAGGATGGATTTCCCCAATGAAGTCTAGGCCCCACTGTTAAAAAGGAGCTTCAACAATGATTGGTTGCAGGGGTAAGGAAAGCAGTTTTATCTTGCCTTCAAAGATTTGGGTGGGCCAGTAATAACCAACTCTAAAGATTTTATTAGCAGTGGTTTTCCAATAGAGATGGCCTCCACATCATCCTTCATGAAACTCATGCTTGATCCTATCTGCATCAATCTCAGGCAAACATTTAAGCAATAAACCACTTTCATTCTTCCAATATAAACATTTATCTAAAATGAAATAATTAACACCCTTTAACGTCAAGAATATTGCCTTTGTTCTAAACATATCGGGAGGGGCATTGAGATTAGTAAGCACATACAAATATTAGCATACCAAGATGAATTGGGGAAATTGTCCTCAATAAGTGGGGCTGGTAATTCTTCCTGCCCATCTAATGCATCTATCATGTTTATATCAAGTTCTTGCAAGTTAGATTCAGCGATTAATTGTGCTAGGCCTTGACCCTTGATGAGTTTAGTGGGTTTAATTTACAAATCATATTCCAATATCACAACAATCCACTTTCCTCTTTTGCCATTAGGATATTGTGACAAAATGTCCATTACCACTACATGAGGCACAAATGCAATAATGTGAGAGTGTAAGATATAGACTTTGAAATCCTTCAAGGCTTTGACCAAAGCATAGGCCTTTTTTTCCATGATATTATATTTCAGAGGTGCATCTCTTAATGCCTTGCTAAAAAATGCAATTAGCTGCTCTTGTCCTTCTAGATTTTTCTGTAATAGGACAACAACCATAGTATGTTCTGATGAAAATGAAAATATGAGGAAGTCCTTAGTGAAATCAGGACTGACAAGAATTGGTGCTTGAGTAAGTGCATGTTTGACCAGTTCAAAGGATTTCTTTGCTTCTAAGGTCCATTTAACTCTTATCTCTTTCTTTAACATGTTTCTCATGTTCCTAAGGAGTTATGCTAGGTTGGGTATGAACCTTCTCAAGAAATTAATTTTTCCAATGAAAGATTGAAGTTCTTTGATGTTTCTGGGGTGAATGATTTGCAATATACCTTCAACCCTTTTTGGGTCTCTTTTAATCGCTTTTTCAGATATGATATGACCAAGAAGTTTACCTTCTTGGAGACCAAACAATGTCTTCTTGGGATTCAATGATAGCCCATATTTCTACATTTGTCAAATACCTTTCTTAGGTGTGCTAGGTGTTCTTCATCTGTTTTGGAATAGACTGTAATGTCATCTAAATAAATCACAATGAAGTGGCCTATTTCTTCTGAGAAAGCAATGTCCATGGCTCTTTGAAAGGTGACACCAGCATTCATTAATCCAAAAGGCATTTTCACATACATGAAAGTGCCCCAAGGAGTGGTGAAGATTGTTTTTAGTTGGTCATCAGGGAGTATCAATATCTGATTATATCCTGAAAATCCATCTAACAAATAAATCCTCTTGGAACCAACTACCCTTTGTAAGATGTGCTCCATTTTAGGCAAGGGATAATTGTCCTTTAATGAGGCTCTGTTCAAGTTCCTAAATTCAATACAGAGCCTTATTTCTCCTGTTTTCTTTCTTACAGCTACAAGATTAGACACCCACTCTCAGTATCTCATAGGGACAATAATTCTAGCATCATACATTTTCCTAATTTCTTTCTCAACCAGGGGTAACTACACAAGGTTTATTCTGCGTAATTTCTGCTTAAATGGTTTCTGATTTTCTTTAAATTGTATCTTATGCTGAATCGTCTCTGTGTCATATGCTCTTAAATATTCATAGCTCCAAGAAAATGTATCAGAAAACTCTTTAAACAACTCAATATATTTCAGTTTCATGTGAGCTGACAATGTTTTAGATAATTTTATCATTTTAGGCTTGTCTTTACTGCCTATATTGCATTCCTCAATATCAGATTCAGTGGGTTCTATTGTTGGTTTCTTGGCAATATCATTAAAATCAAACAAGTCTTCTAGAGGTGCTAGTCCTTTGGGTAAGCCTTTGTCTTTAGACTGTAGTAATTCTATGTCTTCTCTTTCTAATTTTATGTACTCTTCTATTTGATTTTCAAACTCTCTGGTTAGCAGATTAATTTCTACAATGGGAGAAGGTTCTTTTTCAACAGGTTGTTCCTCATTAAGACAGTCTTTATCATACTTTGAGTTTGAATTTGGAAATTCAAACTCATTTCTGAACTGCAAAAAGTATTCTATCTATTTATCTCCCTTAAAGACCTACCAATAATTTTCATTGTTTGGGACAGTTGGTCTATATTTCACTTGGACTGTGAACTATTTGTTGTCATAGGGTCTTTAGCATGAACTGGTAGCACAAGCTAAACCATTGGAAAGAATGTTTTGGTCTCTATGGACAAAAACAAGTTCATATTCCTCAAAAGTTTTCAAAAGGTCCATGGCATCATTTCTATAGGCTCTTAGTCTTGGATGTTTGGCAGTGTACTCTCCATTTGTTTGCCTAATGATCAGTTCAGAATCTCCATGAACAACTACCCTCCTGGCTCCTAATTTCTTCAGTAACTGTAGTCCTAAGAGGAGTGCTTCATACAATGCTATGTTATTTGTGCATTGAAATTTTAGCTTGTATGAATGGCTTTTAGAATAATTATTCTCTGTGTTGTGAAGCCACACACCTACTCCTGCACTAGTTCTATTACAAGACCCATCAAAACTCATACTCCAAAGAGGGATGGTTTCGTACTGGTTGTTCTTTTCATTCCTGTCCCCTTTGTCCTCTATGTTCTAATTGTCATTATGCAGTTTTATGGGTTCTGCAACATGTTTAAGTTGGTCTTGTTCCTTGAATTTTCCATGGATTTGAGGCCTTTCTTCTTGACTCTCATGACTTGCACTAAGCCGGTGGACAGTGGGTTGTTCATACTCTCTGTTTTGTTTGCTGTAATTTTCACATTTGGCAAACTGTTTGAGAGCCTCTCCCTTCCTATCCTCTCCTCCTACATTTTCTGTTATGTTGGGTGATTTCTCACTTTCCAACTCTAGCTCATCAAGGCTTTCATCATTGTAAAGAATGAATGAGTCTAGGTCTATATGGACAGAGTAAAGAGGGGAATTTTCTGATTTTTCTTGACTACTCACCATAAATTTCATGTGTGATTCCCTATAAAGTCTTCTAAGTTGGCTGAAAACAAGGATGGTGGCATATGTCATGTCCATTTGCATGGTACCTTGAAGCTTAGCACCCCATGACCTTGAAAGAAGCATGCCATATTTGGGCGGCACTTCAGCCACTACCACATCTATCACTATACATTTGGCTAGGATTTGGGTCAAGTTTACACAAAGATCTTTAATCGGGCCTAAGCACTTTACTCTACTGGAGTCAAAAGAATACAAATATTTGTATGTTCTGGCTATCTCAAGGCCTAATCTCTCCATGATTAGTACCTGGAATAAGGGTTAGTAGTGGATATAAAATTTATTTGGATACCTTGAATGCAGGCAATATGCATTTGCATCCAAATGTCTTGGGAAGATGCCAATTAGAGCATATTTGGATCCAGATGAAACTTGTAATATCTTATTTAAAATGTCTATAAGCCCAGTTGCTAGATATCTATATGAAGAGCCTCTTTCCATGTTTTTTGTGATTTTTCATTAAAAATTGGTGGGATATGATTTGATTTTTTGATGGATCAAGTGCATATTTTCTAATGTGGATTTATGATGAATCATGTTGATGTGTCATATTAAGTTTCAATCCATGTGGCATATATTTAATGAGTCATGTTGATGTGTCAAGAAACATGGATTGTTGATGTGCCCATCTAAAGTAATGATTTTATATCCACATTTGGAGCAAAATTGATTGAATGTATATCAAAACCCCATGGATGTTAGATGAAATTTTGTAAGTGACTTGTATTGAATATGGGAATGAAACTAAGTGCAAATCATTTCAACCTCCTGGATGTACCGAATACCAGATATCATTCACCCTCAATTATATCTAGATTTGGAAGATTGGTAATAAGAATTGTTCAACCTCACAAAAATTCCAACTTTTGGATTTTGTTTCTCATGAAAATGATATCTAGATTTGGTCCCATTGAGCCATTGGTTGAACCATCGAGATACTTGGATATTTTGATATTTGGACCTCTATGGTGCATTTCGATGTTTTTCAAGGGATTCCATGTATCCACCAATTAGACTCCACATCATTAATATATTCAAGGGCCAACCTACATGGAACCTAGAATTATTCAATATGTCATCCATATATCATTAACACATAAGTTAGGTGCAAGGTATTTGTATACAAATCAGTTATACAATCAAGTTCAAAAGAATATTGTGTATACCAATGTTCATACCATTTGGTATTCACACAAAAATTACATTCAGTTAACAAACACTTATAAAGTAGTCATTATCATTTTACTTGACCAATGTGGTATTAACTTTCACACATGCTTAATGTAAAAAAACATTAGTCAACTATTTAAAACCAACTATGCACATTTCCTGCAACTCCTCTAGGTTTAGATACTATGTTTTTGGTGATTAAATTGGACAAAATGACATCTTACGAGATAAATCATTGAATTAGTTTGATTATAAATTATTTTATTATGAGTTTGTGTAAATAGAATATTTTCACAACGTATTTTATTATTTATTTATGATATGCAAATTAAGTGTTATTTTCTATACATTTTTGTATATTTATAGGAAACAAGAAAAATCATAATGATGAGGAGCAGAGAAAAATGTAGGAACAAAATGATTGAACAAATAAGGAGTTAGATATTATTAAAATTTTACGTTAATCAATTACATGGTTTCTTAATATTTATGTCACCATCATATTCTACTTGTTGAGATATTTCCAATAATATAGAACTTATCTCATCCGATTGTGGGACCCAAAGTTATGACCTGATAAGTTTTTGTACTATCATCATATTCTAATGATGTGTCTCCTAATTCCATGTCATTACAATATCATTGCTTAGTTGGCCTAGATGCCACATGTTTCTATTGAGTCAAAAATTGGTGGTGGTAGATGATGTGTTCTACGATGTGTGTTGTATGCATCTTACTTGATGGATAATTTGGAATATGAGTTAGCAATATCTGGCTCTTGAAAAAATAGAAACCCCACTTTGTCCCGCTGCTCTAAGAAAATAATGTTGAATATTAGGATATTGACGGGGAATACCAATATATCCAGACTCATTATGAAACAGGGTGAAAGCATGAAGATGGGCTACACTTTTGGGCCAAATGTGGCGATGAAATTTCAAGTTTTTCCTCTTCTATCGAATTGAAGCCCTTAAAATTCATATAAGCACTGTGAATTTGAATTCAGAGTAAAAAAAAAATTGTGGAGAATTATGTTGTTTTCCTTATGATATATTTTGCAAAAATATTTAGAGCCATATAATACGTAAATTTTTCATTAAATGAAATGCTTTTCCTTGCAATTTTTCACACATCTTAAGAGGTATGCGTGTGTTCACGTAGCATAACTTATATATCTATATATATATATATATATATATATATATATATATATATATATATATATATATATATATATATATAAGCATGATCTAAACGGAGAGAGCTAATTTTTTCATATTAAAAGTTTATTTTTTATGCAAAAATATATTTTTTTATTATTTTTCAAAGTTGGTGAAATAATATTTCAATTGAATTTTGCACACGTGTTCACGTAAGGTTTTTTTTCAACTATTTAAATAGATTGAATAACTAAAAGCATTTGAAGAGTAAACGAATACAGTTGTATTTTTTGAAAAAAATTCATTGTGTAAATTTTATGATATTGATCTTTTTATTCAACTTCTTTAAAACAGTTCAAAAACATTTAAAGCGTTATGTTTAAAAGAAATTAAATGAAAAATATCATATGAATTCAAAAACGTCAAACTCATATACAATTGGATAGACGATTCCTTCATGAATCCAATGTGATCAACTCCGCCACCTAAGGAAAAATTTATCCCTAAGTCTGCTAGGGTACAAAATGGTGTTGTAGGAAATTTTCTAGAAGGTTGCTGAAATTTTGGATTTTAGGACTTAAGAGGCTCGATCAAGCACCTAAATTTAAAATTCAAATAGCTTTATTGAGGGTTTCATAAACCCTCGATAAAGCCATATACATGGTTAACATGGGTTCGATCAAGTGCTATGGCTCGATCGGGCCCCTATAAAAAAAACTTGAATGATCTAAAATTAAGATTTTACCTCATTTTAAAATTCATAATCTTATTATAATTTTTGTTATCATGACATGTAGAAGCCTTATTAAATTTAGTATTAATATTAAATTATTAAATCATGAAACGATATTACTATAAAATATTTAATTTTAATATATTTTAATGTTATTATTGAATTTATTAATTTTGGATTAATATAATATTATTCACTTTAGTATAATATAATATTTCTTATATTATAATATATACTAGCACAACCAAATTAATAAATGTGGTTGATATATGCCATAGGCATCAACAAAAGAGTCATTAACACAAAACGAGTCATACAAATTGACTCAATACATTAATTTTATTTAACATATTTTTTTTGATAATATTTTTAAAATCCTGAAGTAATCATAACCTAAAGCTACCTTTAAATAAATAAAACCTAAATAGTTTCAAATAGAAGACATGAAACACTCTATATCTTTGATGGAGGTAGCTAGAACATTAATATTTTGGAAACTTTTAGATAATATTTTCAAGAAAAATTGTCATTTTCCCTCCAGGTGAATGTAAAATGCACATTTTAAATCTTGCATTTTAAATATGTGATATATAAAAAAATAAAATTTGTGTACGACATTTAAAAAAAAAAAAAATTCAAAGTATTTTAAATTTTTTGAAATATAGAGGAGAGAGAGTGGGAGAGAAGGGTAAGAGAGAGAGAAGGGGGAAAATATGGAGAGAGAGAGGAGGAGAGAGTCTCCGAGAAGAGAGGGAGCTCAAAATATGGAAATGGAGGAAAATATAGGAAGGAAGAAGTTCAAAGCATACAAAGAGATAAAGGCAGACAGCGAGAGAGAGAGAGGGAGTGAAAGGGAGAGATGGAGAGAGAGTGTATATGTTTGGGGGTGAGATAGAAATACAAATAAGGAGATATGGAGAGAAGGGGGAGGGAGAATGAGAGAGGGAGAGAGGAGAGTAGGAGGGAAGAGAGATAAAAGGGGAGACAGAGGGAGATAAGGGTGAGAGAGAGAGAGAGAGAGAGAGAAGGAGAGGGAGGGAGATATAGAGAGATATGGAGAAACAATGTGTATGTTTTTGGGGTGATATAGAGAGATGAAGAAAGAGAGAGAAAGGGAGGTAGAGATATATATGGAAGGGGGAGAGAGGGAAGAAGAGAGAGATAGAGGGAAGGAGGGAGAGATAAATAGATATAAAGAGAGAGAGAGAGAGAGCGTGTGTCTGGAGGGGTGAGATAGAGAGACAAAGAAGGAGAGATGGATGGAGATATTGATATAGATGGAGGGGGGAGAGAAAGGGAATAAAATTTCTTGCACTAGATGCATTTATTTCAATGCACATATGCTATTTTCTAATCTTATTTGATTTCTTGAATTAGACGCTTTAATTTCTGTGCAGATGTTGATTTATAATTCTATTTCATTGCTTGCATTAGATGCATTAATTTATTAAAGATGTTAATTTATAATATTGTTTGATTAAGCTTGCATTAGATGAATTGATTTCAGTGTAGATATTGATTCGTAATCCTATTTTATTGCTAGCACTACATGCATTGATTTAAGTGTAGATGTTGATTTCTAATCCTATTTTATTGCTTGTTGCATTAGATGCATTGATTTGAATGTAGATGTTGATTTCTAATCCTATTTTATTGTTTGCATTAGATGAATTGATTTTAGTGTAGATGTTGATTTCTCATCCTATTTGATTGCTTGCATTAGATGCATTGATTTCAGTAAAGATGTTGATTTTAGTTTGATGTAACTTGATATATGGTGTACATTAATTTCAAGGTAATTAGTTTAACATTGTGCACTGATTTCACTATAAGCACACACAAATTATTGATGACATGAATGATGACTAAGCTTTTGTAGATAACCTCAAACAAAATAAAATTGAATAAAACTTGTATTTGTAACTTTTACATATCCACATATTTTAAAATTGAATATATAACTTATTTTAATCATATTTGAGTTTTTAAAAATTAAATAAAACTTATTTCCATCATAAGGAATTGATTGAAATACATGGATAACTAGTAAATTTAGGAAAGTTTATAACATTATATAAAATTATCGAAATGTTGTCATATTTGTTTTTTTTGTAAGTCAATAATTCTATTCATGTAGGAAATAAGAGTACATAGTGTTTGATCCAAAACATGTGGTCTCACCCCGACCGGTTTTGTTGACCAAAAAGTGCACTAGATTACAAAAAAAAAAGATAGTAGCAAGGGACACAATCCATAAAAGGTTGGGCCAGAGGCACCAAAACAAAACTAAAACATAACAAACAACAGAAATCATGCTAGTCTCTAGAAATGATGGAAGCTCGGTTGTCAAGGGCCGCTCTTGGAGGCGGTGGGGGGCGGAAGTTGCACTGAACATGCCCTTCATAGTGCACCATCCATTTCTCTAGCTATTCTACTTTCTTAGTGAGTTGGTTTTGCCTGCACCATACCACAACTATTATTTCTCGGAGATGACTCTGGAAATGATGTAGGAGTTCTAGAGAGCACTTTTGCACCACGTGCTCCTCATGCTTGACTCGCTCCGCAACATCAACCCGATCAATCCAGCTGGAAATAAGAACATGAAAGTTATCTAGGAAACAATGCTGGAGACCCTGCCCCTCCTACACCTTGTAGCTAGCTGGCTTGCAATTCACCTTCCCCTACCCCTGTGATTCTTCCCACGAACCCACGACCTGTCTCCTCTGCTTCCACCGCACTTGGTGCCTCCGCTGCTACCACTGCACTTGCCACCGACACAAACACCATAGACACCCACATTTACTTTCCTAGCACACCTGACCATTTTTCCACCCCGAAGTGGTGTAGCCATAACTATATTCATTTCTACTGCCCCAATTGAACTAGCTACAGCAGGGGGGAAGAATGACCCTGACGCGCCACCGACTTCATGCCTTGCCGCAAAGGAGGCGTACCTTGAATTGAGACTAGGTAATAGACTCCCCACATTGAAAAACACTCCCCACAAACGAAACCTGCAATAAACACCACCCAAAGCAACCCAATAGCACTATAATGATTCCCACTCCCAACAATCGGTTGCCGCCACCAGATAGTCCAGGCACCTCCACTAGCTTGAGCAACACATAATATGGAGCACCAAAAAATGGCATAGGAGCCAAGCCTAAATCGAAACGACCTTCGAGCTGGAGACCACCTACCCAATTCAATGAACATAAACCACAAGTAGAACCTCTAAGCCCCTTTGTGCTGGAAATACCAGAAATAACGAGAAAGCCTGGAATTCTACCTTTGTTTGTGGGGTTTCCAAGACAATGAGCTTTGCCACCCTGTGATTACAAGACTGAAATGGTGCTCCTTTAACCATAAGAATTTTGCGTTCCCCATCATGTCTTCCCTATCACCAATATTAAGAGTGAATACCAACCATAGGGTCTAGACAACACCACTGTCCCTACAAGTTTCTCCAATCATTACAAGGAAAGGACCCTCTAGCAGATGTTTTTGAGGAACCACAAAGAAAAATACCCCATACATCCATTTCTAGTGAAGGTTACTAGAGGAGGTTGGCAGGCAGAGGGTTTTGCGGATGTTTTCCTGTCGGTGCTCTTATCGTTAAAACTCGCCCCAGTGCTCTCAACAAAAGACGCACCGGTGCAGCCAAAATCATTGGCACACCAGACACCGTGCACTCTGTACACACACACCCGGTGCGTCATAATATAATAGAGCACCAGTGCCTCACAACTCGTCCGCGCCAGTGCATTATAAAAAACAATGCCAACACCAAAACCACATGGTGCAGTAGACAAAAACTGCACTGACGCATCATAAAAAGCACGCCAAAACACAAACTGACCATTGCATTTGCAACAAACAGTACCAGCGTGCCTATAAATAACGCGCACCTGTAAAGGGTTAAATTAAATGAAAAAAAACATAGATTTTTCAGTTTTCCAGTGCTCTTGAGCTATCAATTACCGATACGCACGATACTATAGAACGCACCAGTGCGCATCGAACATTGGCACACTGGACAGCGTGCGCAAAGTACACACCGTCGGGGCGTCCAATTACTATAACGCATCGGGGCGTCAATACTCTTCCGCGCCGGTGCATCATAAATAACCGCGCCAAAACAGAAACGAACCAGTGCATTCTTCTCTAAGAGCACCGGTGCATTAGAAACAACACGCACTAGAATAGCGTTATATAAAAAAAAAAATTAAGGCCAAAAAATTGATGCTTTGCGACTATTACGCACCGGTGCTTTACCATTACACCGCCCGATGCATCATCAAATTTTCGAGCTGAAACTAAAACATCCCAGTGTGCGGTTAGGGTAACACCCCGGCGCGTTATAAATGACGCGCCACAATTGATACTGCCCGGTGCAGTTTTATTTAACTACACCAGTGTGCTTATAAAACCCTGTGCAACGGTACAAGGTTAATAAAAAAAATTACGGCAAAAAAACTTCATTATTCACTTTCCTCAGTGCTCCAGAGCACTCAAGCCCCGGTGCTATTTCCTTATTTCTGAGCCGCCCTGCCATCGGTGCTCTCATTGCACCCATTGCACACACTGCTGCTCTTCATTGCCAACCAATCTGCAGCTTGCATTTTGAAAAACCGTGGGAAAATTTTATTTTCCAAATTTTACATCCAATATGCCTCCTCGACCGCGAAATGTACAGCTATTTTTCTATTTTTTCTAGAATTAAGCCTTTTACCAGATTAGATATTGAAATAAAATTAAAAATAACCATTAAAAAAAAAAATATTGTCGTGCAGTACGCTCAAGATGTTCGGCTCACACCGGTATCGGTGCTACCTGTAAAATTTACAGGCAGCACTGCTACCGATGCTAACGGTAACCGCACCATTTCCGGGGCAGTGCCGGAAGGCAACCTGAATAATTTTAAATTAAAAATAAGAAATAAAAAGGCGGTGCACTCATTTATCTAGGCGCACTGTTGACCCCAGCAATCACAGTGCGGTGCGTTGACTGCATTTTCTGCCCTATTTTATGTTAGCGCACCGCATTTTGCATTCCGAGAGGGTCAACGGCGCGGCTGGGTAAAAGACCGCACCGTCAACTATGTCATTGTCATGAAGTCGGTGCCCTGACACAACTATACACGCCGGGTCATATATTTCAGTCAGCGCACCGCTATTCTGAATTATATACAGTCCGCGGTGCTTGAAAAATAGACATCGACACCGAAGCCGGTGTGGTCTGTTTCATTAGCGGCCCCGAGGATGGTGCACTAAAATATTAGAACACATCAGCACCGGTGCGTGACTGTTTTTATGGAGCACCAACTTGTATGTATGTTTTTTTTTCAAAAAATATTATATATGTATATTTATAGATACATTTTTGTTTTAATAGATTTTTTTTTATTTAATATGGCAATGATTCAGAGAGAACATGAGCAACAACAACAACAACAACAACAAGCAGAATAGTATGACATGATTCACCAATGGGAGGCGAGAGAGAGGGAGAGAGATGGATGCCCTCGCCCTATTACTGCAGATACCCAAGAGATCCTTAAGCAGGTAGGCCTCCTCAAGTTCTATGAGGAGGATATTTCCGGCCTAAAGGCCCATAGTGTGCTTTTGAGAAATCTTATCGGCAGGTGGAATGCCCATCGATAGGCTTTTAGGTTGGTCCTTACCAGTGGTAGACACCCACTGAGGAGGGGGGTGGATTTTACCTCATTCCCAGATGTGCCACCTGGTTGTGTAGCAGGGAGTCAGTTAGTTTACTCATAGAGATACATTGGAGCACATGTACTGTCTCCTTCAGAGTTTTAGGTACCTGGAGGTCAGTTACGTATAGGTGATTTTCGTAGACAGGATGTGCAGTTCCTCTCTATTATTGCTTCGATCATTTCTCACAACACAAGTGACAGGCAACGCATTAGTTGCTCACTTTTATATTACATTGATTCTTTAGTACAACAACCACGACTTGTCAGGTGGTATACCATTTTTTTGCAATAGTTCTGTACAGCCTTAGATAGATGTCGTGCTCATGCAAAAGGGAGGGTCAACTTCCCTTTTTCTTTAGAGTTGTTTTTTTAATTTTTTGAGAGGTTTCCAGAGATGAGACCTAGTTTTGTTCGACAGCCTCGTAGGCCGATGTTGCAGGCCTGGATGCACATGTGGGGGCAGATGATTCCCAAGATGGGAGACACTATGTTTCCAGCGAGGATATCACATGATTCGCTGGACTTAATAGCCAGCATTGGCAGGCTGCATCCCTTCATTATGGTCCCATGTCCTTATGCTGGACTAGATTGGCGAGGGTGTCCCAACATCCTCTTCACTCCTGATGAGCCGCCAGATGATAGAGGTAATATTACTGTTTTATTTATATTTATGCTAACATGTTCTTTAACTTGTTTTTATTAAATTATGTAATGAAATTGTATAATTATTGTTGTGTACTTGTATATATTTTGTAGAAATTGGGTCTTTTGATGGCGATGAGATGCCGGATCCACCACATGATCCAGGTGTCGATCCTAATGATTACGATCAGGAGATGGCTGATGAGCTAGATCAGGATGAGGCCGGTGGCATAGCAGAGAGACGTGCTGATCCTCATGCGCTTCATGGTGCATTGGTACTGCCTTTTGCTAGGTGTGGTCGACCAGAGACCATACCGGATGGAGTTGGGCAGCCAACTCTGTGGATTGATTTCAGATGCAAGCATCAGGCCTGCTCATTACAGAGAGATACAGGGCGATAATAGATTGATACAGATGTGGAGCAGCATGCCGCATGACATGTACGGCCTGATGTGGCATGTCGTAGGAGCTACCATAGCTGTTATGTGATTGAGGAGGATTATTTGTAGCTATAGGCATAGTCGAGCTGCGGCACATGATGATGGACAGTCTGCCAGCAGCCACTCAGATGCATCTCATGATCATTCACCTCGCAGTGCGCCTGATGATCAGCATGAGGCTCCACTTCCAGCATCTGACACTAGTCATCATGGAGATGAGGTTGGACCATTGGCCATGTCCAGTCAACAACCTACAACATCCACCATGAGTACTAGTCACGATCATCATGAGCATGCTGGACCATCGACCGCCAAGGCTATATTACTATTGACTGAGCAGGCCGCCTCCACTACTATTGCTCCTCATATTGATCATGTTGTACTACCACCAGTGGACGCATCCATTAGTACTAGTGATCATCATGATCATGAGCAGGCTGGTCGACCATCGACTGTCGAGGCTGCACCCAGCGTTACTGAGCAGGTTGCATCCACTTCTACTAGTGTTATTGATGTTGTTATACTACCACCAACACTTGAACCATGACATGATTTATATTACAGTTGTATATTTTTAACATATATATATATATATATATATATATATATATATATATATATGGTCCATGTATTTTATGTTCATGTTGCATTTGTACTTAATTTTCATGTTGATGATAATCATGATGTGGCACATATTGTTAGTCATGTTAGATATGTTCATTTAATGTTTAGCTTGCAGATAGATGTGTATATGTGATAGACACATGAGTTATTTGACATTACATTGAGATGTATATTTGATGTTTGTGTTGTGATGATGTTAATATATAATGTTAATTTGATGTTAATTAAATGTGTTTATTAGTTGAATATGATGTTTATACGATGGTTATCATGATCGTGATGATGTTTATTAATTAATTTAATATTATCAAATGACCATGATATTTATTAAATATTATGTCGTGAATGTAATTGTAATTTAAATTTTAATTCTATGTAAAATTGTAAAATTGTATTTGTATTTGTACTAATTGTAATTTTAAGTGTAATTGTATGTAAAATATTTATTAATGTAACATTTTAATTGTAATTGTAATATTTAATTTATTGTGAAATGATTGTAATTGTATATATGAAAAATTGTAAAATTGTAATTGTAATTGTAATTGTAATTGTATGTAAATTTCACAAATTGTAATTGTATTTGTAATTGTAATTTTAATTGAATTGTATGTAAAATATTTGTAAAATTATAATTTTAATTGTAAATGTAATTCTATGTAAAAATGTAAATGTAATTGTATTTGTAACTGTAATTTTAATTGAATTGTCTGTAAAATATTTGTAAAATTGTAATTGTAATTGTAAATGTAATTATATGTAAAATTATAAATGTAATTGTATGTAAAATATTTGTAAAATTGTAATTGTAATTGTAAATGTAATTATATGTAAAATTATAAATGTAATTAACCTAGGGTTCACGAGCTTCCTCTGCAACAGTGCATTCTACAAACTATCTGCCGCACTCCTCAGATTGGATTAGGCCGCACAACTGTAGATAACGGATACTGACAACCTTAGAATGAATGATCCTTAGGGGGGGGTCGCACAGCCTTCCCCCTCTGCCGAGAAGGCGCATCAAGAGCGCAACAAGACAAAACCCTCGAGTCCTGAACAAGGAAGTAAGGATGCAAAAGATGCATCCATGCAAGATTCACCCACTGCTCCCGCTGATCAGTCAGGAAAACACAGCGATGGAAAAGAAGGCGAGACTGGGCAAAAGGAGGCGCACAAGGTAAAGTTAGCGACATGCAAACCCATAGCAGGTGAACGACCCAAGATTGAACTTCCTAGCCACAAAATAAATGGACGGATCCAATACATGAGGGATCATGCTCTCATTGGAAATTTCATTGGATATTGGCCAACTGAAAAAGCTCTGCAAGGATGGATCTCGGCCAAATGGAAACCTAAAGGGCATGTTACTCTCCAGCTAGGATCAAAGGGGTTTTTCACGGCGATATTCATCTATCTTGAGGATAGGAACAGAGTCATGGATGAAGGCCTGTATTTCTTCAACTCAGCAAGCCTGTACTTAAGGGAATGGGTGGAGAGATTTAACCCTGATAAGGAGGATTTCAGCTAGGCTCTAGTATGGATTCAGATGTACTCGCTACCGCTGGAATAATGGGATGAAGATTCCTTGAGAGACATTGGCAAAGGTCTGGGAGAATTTATCAAAATAGATGAAGAAACAAAGCTGCGTAGATACACTTCCTATGCTCGCATCTGCGTTTCATGCGCTTGGATAAACCCCTTCCGGACTTGGTAAGTCTTTATCATGATGACAATGAATGGATTCAACCCTTAGATTTCGAACATGTTCCCTTCCACTGTCGCAAATGTCATGCCCTAGGTCATCTATTTCGGGATTTCCCTCTCAATGGTAAACCCCAAACCCCTGACCCCTTTGATAAACCGACCCAAGATGGCTTCACCAAAGTAGCTAGCCGAAAAAGAGCGCACAAAAAACCTTCCACAGGGAAGAAACCCGTTCAGGAAAGCGCCTCTGTGCCTTCCACCAGCAATAGCTTTGAAATTCTGGCAAAAACTGCGGAAGACCCTCTTGAGAACTCCTCGCCAATCCCTCTGTCGACCTTGCCCACTTCTTCCCCCTAGGTCGAGCTCCCCTCCCAAGCCCTCTTCACCGATTGACATATCTAGATTTCATGAGGAGATTCAGAAGGATCCGGATTGGATGTTGAATGGCATGGATGTTGATTCCATCCCCAGTCATCTTATGCCATCCTCATTCACCTCAGCAAAAAATAGTCAGACGTAGCTTATGGAAGAAGAACCGGAAATCTTAGACTTGGGAGGTCTAGACATCTTAGAACTGGAACAAGCTTGTAAAAGGAAAGACTACAACAAGATACCAGAGCATCAACTCAACACCCTGGAAGTCATCCTCTCTAGGGCCTACCAGCAACAACAACTGGGCATACAACCAGGAAGCCATTGGGACAGCAGCTACTTCCCTAAGGATTCCAAGAAGAGAGGAAGAAAGACGGATCTTCAGTGAACTATCACAATAGGAAAAATCCTGGTGGACTCAGGTAGATATGCCAAAGTGACAAAATACTATAAACCCACCACCAATAGTGAATCATGAAGCTCACCTCATGGAATGTAAGAGGGCTAAATGGCCCCGGAAAACTTAGAATGCTAAAAAACATGATAAAGCAGGAGCAGCCACAAATTTTCTTTATGTAGGAAACGAAATTCTCTAGCGACACTCTGGGCCAGATTCTCTCTAGAGCATGGCCAGGGTGTCACTTGGTTGCAGTAGACGCTTCTGGTGCCTCTGGGGGACTGGCTATCACTTGGAATACACAAGCCGTCACGCTCTCAGACTTCCATGTGTCTCATCATATTATTCAGGCAACCTTTCATATCATAGGCACAAATATACATGGGAATCTCACCAATGTTTACTTCCCTCAGGAAGCAGGTAACAAAATTGCTCTTCTTGACACAATAGAAGCGCTCAATCTCAACAGATCTCATCCAATCTAGATTATTGGAGGAACCTTCAATATGATTACCAAGCTGGAAGAGAAAAAGGGAGGCCGAACCAAACTGGATCAGGAGAATAGCCACTTCAAAGACTTCATCCAAAACAATATGTTAATTGATCTGCAGTATTGCAATGGAATGCACACCTGGAGCAATTGCACAGTGGGCCGGCAACTGATCGCTTCCAAACTGGATAGATTCCTCATCTCAGACAATGCAGTACATCTTGGGGGTGACATTTCAACGGCTATTCTTCCTTACTCAGGCTCCGATCACTGGCCAATCTCACTTCAATGGCAAAGGCCAGGTAACACCATCAGGTGCCCCTTCCGTTTCGAGGCTTTTTGGATTTCCCACCCTGCCTTCAATGACCTCATCAGATCTACCTGGACCACCTCCCCCAAGTCAGAGGGCTCCAAGATGTATCGGTTTCAACAGAAACTCAAATACCTAAAATTACATATTAAGCGCTGGAATCAAGAGACCTTTGGAAACATCTTCCAGGACCAGCAAGATCTCAACAAGGCGATGAAGGAACTTCAGCAACAGATAATCGTAGAAGGATACAAGGAAGAGACTCCGAAGAAGGAAAAACAAATTCTCAATCAATTGGAGGAGAGAAGAAAGCAAGAAGAGATTCTGTGGAGGCAAAAATCTCGCGTCAGATGGCTAAAAGAGGGCAAGAGGAACACTAAATTCTTTCACAGAACCACAATATAGAGAAGAATGCACAACACTATCTCATTTATACAAACGCAAGACCGGGAGCGAGTGGAAAATCATGATGAGATGGAACAGGAGTTTATCAATCACTTCAAAGAAGTTCATCAAGAACCCCAAATTGATAGACAACCTACAATTGATAAGATCACCCAGAATGTGCTGAAGCTCATCACAGAAGATCACAATCGAATTCTTCTGCGACCTGTTTTGCCTCAGGAGGTGGATATGGCTATGCACCAGCTTAGGGAGGGCAAATCACCAGGACCGGACGACTTCACTACCACCTTCTTCCACTCATTTTGGGATCTCATCAAAGAAGAGGTTTGGAAAGTTTTTGAGGAATCTCGCACTCTCCACTGGATCTTGCCCTCCTTGAACTCTACTTTCATAGCTCTAATTCCTAAAGAAGAAAATACCAGAACCCCGGACAAATTCCAGCCCATCGCTCTTTGCAATGTTATTTACAAGGTGATCTCAAAAGTCATCGCAAACCAGTTGAAGCCACTATTGCCCCTGCTTATATCACCGGAACAAGCTGGATATGTTGAGGGAAGGAAGATCCTGGATGGCATCATTCTCACACATGAAGTCATTCACTCTCTCAAGCACTCCAAACAAGCAGGTATGCTTCTCAAAATCGACCTCTCCAAAGCCTTTGATAAGCTAAGTTGGATCTATATTCAAAGAATTCTAACTACCTTTGGTTTCGACCCAATGTGGGTTCGCTAGATTATAAGCTTAATCACATCGTCTTTTTACTCTATCCTCTTAAATGGTATACCCTCCCGACCCTTCAGCCCCACCAGAGGCATTCGTCAGGGAGACCCCCTCTCCCCTTTCCTATTTGTTCTAATGGCTGAAGGATTGGGTCGATTTTTCAAACATGCCCTTCATTCCTAGAAGCTTAAAGGTATTTCAGTTCATAACTCTCTAGCCATCACTCATCATCAATTTTTCGATGACAATATGCTGTTTGGTATCCCTCTGTTCAAGAAGATTCTACTTTGAAATCCCTCTTGTTCAAATTTTCCAAGGCCTCTGGAATGAGTATAAACCTAGCCAAATCACAGATCTTCTTTTTTCACACTCCCCCTGTCATCCAAAATTCCATCGCCCGCATTCTGGGCTTCTCCATTGCCTCCCTTCGCTCCAATTATCTTGGTGCTCCTTTAATAGATACTGCCATAAAGCATTCCTCATGGCATATGCTCTTAGAGAAACTTGAATCACGTCTCAACCTCTGGACACACAGATCTCTGAACATAGCAAGCAGATTAGTGCTCATCAAATTAGTGCTAGAAGTGATGCCTTTATATCTCTTCCCAATCTTGGCAGCACCCAAATGGGTCTTGAAAAAAATAAAAACTCTTCAATGCAACTTTCTATGGAATGCAACAGGTACAAATCGTAAGTGGGCTTTGGTAAAATGGTCCACTGCATGCCAACCAAAGGAAAAGGGAGGAATAGGATTGTGAGACCCTCAGCAAAGCAATGCAGCAATGGGGGATAAAATATGGTGGCATTGGCTCACTTCGCCCAACAATCCGTGGGAAAACATGTGGACAGCTAAGTATGCCAATCACAGACCAATGGAGGAGCTGATTAGATTCACTCCCACTGAAAAGGGATCTCTAATTTGGAACGCGGCCAAACAACACTATTCACTCATCCAAAGCCACAGCTTCTGGGAAATTAGGGATGGTAGCACTGCACGGTTCTAGACTGATGCTTGGCACCAACTTCCAAAGCTTAACATCATCTATAACCCACCTCAAAGCCAAGAATGGGAGGAACAACAACAGGAAATGGTTAAACAACAATGGACTGCAGAGACAGAACAGGGGTATAGACAATGGAAGCCAATAGACAGGTTGATAAGAATAGAAAACATCCAGGAACAAGAGGACATGAAGAACGAACTCCAGAAACGACGTATTCGATCTTCAGAGGGCAGGGATGTCCTTCGATGGGGATACACCCTAAAAGGATCCTTCACCACCAAAGAGGCCTATAGGATTATCTGCAATGATCCATCACCCTTGGACCCAATCTGGAGCAAAATATGGTCACCCGGCATCTGGCCCAAAGTTTCTCTCTTCCTATGGCTTATGGGGCACAGGAAGATCCTCACTTGGGGTAATCTTCGGAAGCGAAAATTTTACGGGCCCTCCATATGCCCCAATTGCAAATCTCAAGAGGAAACTCTCCAACACCTCTTGAGCTCTTGCCATTTTTCCAACCTTCTATGGGAAAAAGTCAGCTTCCGGTGTCAAAAGAATTGCAGGGTGTCTGAGGATATAATCAACTCCATACGAAATTGGCAGCAGAGTCCTTTCAAAAGCGAACTACTCAATCATTTGCTGGAGATTGATTAAAGGTCTCCTCCTGCGAATTCGATATGGAAAGAAAGAAACAAGCGCATATTTAAAGATCGGAAGCACTCATTTAGACATAATCTGGGGTAACCTCTGCACTAACCTCAAGGAGACCTTGGCCCTTCAGCATTGGTATCCAAAAGATTTCCCTATTCTAGCTAATGAAAAATCCATCTGGGAGAATTGGAATCTACAAATCCCACAAGATATGCACCATCAAAGACCTGCACCAAGTTGGTCCAGTAGAAGGATATCATGGACTCCTCCTCCAACTTCCACTTTCAAACTCAATTTTGACGGAGCTTCCAAAGGTAATCCCGGCAAAGTAGGATTCGGTGGAATTATCAGAAATCATGAAGGTCTTCTGCTCTTAATCTTCTTCGGCAACATCGGTTGGGACACAAACAACTCGGCTGAGCTGGAGGGGTTATGGCAAGGACTTCGCTTGGCCCAGAGTAATGGTTTTTATCTACTGGAGATCGAAGGTGACTCCCTCCTCCTCATCAATATGACCAATCTACTACTCAATGGGGCTCATGCACAAAAAATAGCTAACAGCTGGAGGTTAGAAGCAAGACTGACTGCTATTGAAATGTGGCTCCACACCAACCGAGCTGTCTTATTCCATCACGTCAAGAGGGAAGGCAACAAAGTCACGGATCTTCTAGCCAACTTAGGGGTGGACAATGAAGACACTCTTCTTAGTGGGGACCTTGATATAATTTAGAACCATGAACGAAAACAGGAATGCAAAATTCTCATCCAAGCGGATGCAACCCCCCCGGATGCGGGTGATCAAACAAATGACTAGAAGGATGGGACAGGGGTGTGATGAAGCGGGTCGACACCTGCCCACCCCGGACGAGAAGGTAAATACGCAGCCGCCCAACGTATCTCAGCATTTACAACCCGCACAGTTCACAGGATTGTGGTCTAGAGGTTCGGCCTTCCGCATTATGACTATCGTGCAGGGTTCTGACCTTGCATGCCTCCGCATGCTGGAGCACTCACCTCTCTTCAATGCTCATGATCGAACGGAGGATCCTCGTAGCAGGTGCAGGAATGATAAAGGGCAGCTTGGCGTTCATTTATCCTTGCCTCTTAGGCGGTCACACCGGCCCCTTCTCAATTATGTTTATGGTTTCAAAATTGTTTACCCGCTGGTGGATGTCTGTTCTACTTTGCAGCTTATTGAATGTGACGGAGAGAGGAATGGGCGTTGGAAGACTGGTTGTGGTCCTACTGCAAGGGCGTTGAGGGAGATTTCGACTCTGTTCGCAAGTGCCTTGGGCCCCCTGCCGCATTTGGACAATCTAGCATTTGTGTTCGCTCCTCCTACTCTTGGTTCCAATATGCCGAGGTTGAGACACAGAATGAGAAGCTGCAGAGGTGGCAACAAGGGTCGCTCCTCCACCCGACCCTCTAGCCCGTCCTATGCTTCGCCTGCTACTTCGAGAGTTAGGTGGCCCAAGGCGTGCCTGTCCTCGTGCAGGTGGGAGATGGAGCACGCACAGATTCTCGTCACGGGGCTCCCACACTCTTGTCCTCTGATTCTGTTCCTCCTCCCACCACTGGTTCTACTCGGTTCATCTTCAATAGTGCTATGAATTGCTCGAGAATCATGACCATCTTCACAGTATTTTTTCATGAGACCGCCCAATTGGAGGACACTACTTCTCCCGCGACGGACACAGGTGTGGAATTCGCCCAAACTTTGTTCCCTCATGATGGGGTTGAGAGTGCGGCAAGGAAGCCTTTGGAAGCTCCAAAATGTAGCATCTCGGAGGTGGAGATGGCGCAGGCTGACCTTGGCCCATCAGTCTCAGAAGAAGCTTTAGCCTTGGACCTACGTGCTTCAGGTTGGTGCCACATCGTGGCAGAAAATATTGATGAATAGTCAGTATTCTGTGGTGTTTTTCTCTAAATCTACGGCTCATTCTATTGAGCTGGTGTCTGTTAACTCGGTTAAGTGGAATTTCGGTTTGTTTTGTTCATTTTGGACTTTAAGCTCCCCTGCGTGGGTTTTGTCAAACTGTCAGACTGGTTTCCCTGTTACAGGGCAGTCTCCTCTTATGTTTCTCCTGCTATCTCTACTTCTTTCCGGAGCAGGTGTCTTGACTGCGGTCACTATGTAATTTTACTCCTCTGTTAATAGAATTAAGCTTACTTAGTGTTTGGTCAATTTAGTGTGTCCTAAATTGCTACATTAATTTATCAATCCGGGATTCGTAAGCTGATGAAGTGTGGCGCACTATATGTGCAAGATAACCTATTTCTTACCTTTTTGTTGTTTTTGGTTTTCGAATGTGAGATGGAAATTCTAAAATAAAAACAAGTATGGTTTTGATTGTTCAAGGCAATGATATCATTTATAATGATTTACCAACTTTAAACTTCAAAAGGAATTTGAAACATACAATGACAAAACTTGAAAGGAAATGAAAATGTGCTGCTAGCCTAATAAATCAAACAGTGAACTATTGAGCATGAAAACCAAACTATCCTTGCTGCTGTCTAAACACAAAAGAAACTATGCTTAAAGAAATCGAGAATTGCAACAAAGTAAATCTAAATCAAATTACATCAACTTATATTTTGATCCCTCGCCATTAGTCCAGCTATGGCTTTCGGAGGTAACCATAAACAACTTGAGCAATCTGATATCTAATTTGTAGAAAAAGAAACTAATATCAAACTACACACTCATACTTCAATCCCTCACCATCAGTCCAGCTGTGGCTTTCGGAGGTAACTGAAAATGACATGAGCAATTTAATATATCTAAATCTAACTACTGAAGCAAATATGCAAGACTGAAATAAACAAAGCAGTACTGAAATTAAACAAAAACTAAGAAAAATAAATTAGCAGTAGAACAATATTGATTCCATGTCATTAGTCAAAAGATATGCAAATGCCTGGGCTTCCTATTTGAAATCTGAAACAAGAACACTGATCAGTTAACATAAAACATGAAAGATTATGGACAGAAGTAAGATGTAAAGCATGAAAGATTATAAACAGAGATGAAGCATAAATACCATGAAAGATGCAATGTATAAACACTTGAATGACTTATGGCACAATGAGCTTAAAGAAATAAAGCAAAAAACTATACAATAATGCACAAAACCTCAGCGTGTGCAGGGGCCCTCTGCACCAGCCTCGGGCAACAGCCTTCAAATACGAATTACGCTTGGAAACAGAGTCTTCTTATATATTAAAATGCAGTCATAACAGAGAGATGATATTACGGCACAGTGGCAACATAATTACATTACAGAGCTATCTGGAGGCTAATCTAATATGCGTATGAAAACGCGTTATTTATAACAAAGGTAATATAACTAATTCCCTAAAGTTTGTGCTGATGGAGACACGTGAACCATCACGTCCAAAGATCTAGCATCATGTCCGCAGTGAAGAGTAAATCTATGAAGAGTGGATGTTGGATTCGGCTTATGGAGCCGTGTACATGTGTTGATGTGTCTCCCAGAAATTAGAAACAGTCATACAAATCTTCACGTGATGAGAAACAGAGTCCTGTCACTGTGGGACTCTACGGTTGACTTCCACTTGGCCACCTTTGACCACAGCCTCCCTAAGTGAATTTGCTCGACTTCTTGTTTTAGTGATTGGACTAGATCATCTTGTACTGTGTGAGGCTGAGTGGACGAAGTACTGGGACCCGTAGCTGCTCTTTCTAAAGATTATATATAATCATATACTTCTTGTTTCTTTGGGTCTATCTTAGGTGTCATTTTTATTGGGCTGTCCCCAAAATGTCGTGGAGGAGAGTTGTCTTCAAAATCTGGCTGAGAAGGGCTCACATCAACATCTAGCCGAGAATGGGATGGACTATGTTCAATGTCTGACTGAGAATGAAATGAAATAGGTTCACTGTATGGCTGAGAGTGAGATGTACTATGGCCAGCTGGGGATTGTTTAGATGTTTCTTCTCCCAAGTCAATAAAATGAGGTCCCTTCGTTTGCGTTTTCCTCAACTTTCCCTTAAGCCTGGAACTTCTTCTCACACGTTGTGGACCACTGTCTTTTTGCTTTTGTTTTCCTTTCTCTTTCTTCTTGGCCATAGATAATTGTTCTTGAAGATGAACCAATCTCTCAGATAACACTTGATGATCTTCTTCGGAAGAAGGGGTTTGATGCATAGCCTCAATACTTTTTCTCTCTTTTGATGTTATTGGATTTTTACCCTTGGTTTCTCTCTTCTTCCTTTTTGACAGTCTCTCTTCCCTACTAGTTCTTTCAATTGTAGTAGTAGGAGTACTTTGAGTTTCATCATTTGTTCTTTTTCTCCTACTCCTTCTTGATGTGCTACCTTCAGGAATTTCTTGAGGTTCCTCAAATAAATTTCTAATCAAAAATTGTTCTCATGTGTCCTTCTTCTCCTTTAACTCTTTTTCAATCAAAATTTTTACAAGACCATGGTGATATAGATGTGGTTCTACATCCCCTAAATGCTTTTGAACAGTCACAGACATCTTCTTCAAACTATTTAATAGAAAATATGGGAGATTGAGAGTTTGATTATCTAGAAAATTCATCAGCAATCTGGTATGGTACATATACATGGACCCAAAACGGCCTTCACAGGTGATAAATTTTTGAACAACTAGCAACAAAGTAGCCCATTCCTCTTTCAAAGCATGAACATGAATTCCTCTTTTAAAAATAGTTATGTCCATACCTGGGTTATGTAGAATCACTCTCCAGGCTTCATCACTAATGCTTTTGTTCTTAAACCAACGTTCACCCTCTTGAAGAAGTTCTGTGGCAGATGCTATAGATGTCTCATTCACTGTGAACTTAAGGTCTCCAAGCTCTACCTCCAGGCCATTGAAAGACCTTGCAAACGCTTTTATCACTTCTTTATGGTAGCCTCTAAACTTTTGGATAAACCACAGCCACTTTTCCTTCTTCAATATATCCCTGACTTGCAGATATCCTTCCATGAATTTAGGTCCCTCTAGTTTTGCTCTCAACAATTTACCCATCCTTCTTTCTGCTCTTTAAAAACTTGCCTGCGTGAGGAGGGTTCAATGAAAGTAGGATGGCTGAATGAAGGGAAATGAGCACGATGAATGTAGGTAGATATCAGAGAGTGGGTATACAGACTGTAGCGTAACAGAGAATGAAATGGAGAGAAGCGGAACAGAGAAGGGTTACGTGAGCACGACAGAAATGCGGCTGTGAGATTAATAGAACAATAGGAGGAGTATAACACATCCGGTAGTGTTTTAAAATTTGGTGGCTGCAAAATAAATGTAAGCACATTTATACAACGGCTACGGATTTTATGCGGCTGAAAGAAGCCGTAGTCAAATCAACTACGTTTCATTGTCACAGGTGGAATATCGGAGTATGAGTGAAGATCAGAGGTTTAATTATGGGACCGTTTGAGAATGAATGCGAGGATTGTGGGAGGATTGTACAGAGATCATGGAGTGATTACGGAGTTTGTCAATATAATCATTGCACATAATGGATGGAGCTTATGGTTTATAACTATATAAAAATGTGTTTTAAATGCTATTTGAAATAAATTTTACTCATACCTTGGAATTCTTGCCATTTTTCCTTGGTCTTCAATTAGTTGCTCCTCATTGCTATCTTGAATGCTCCATGTCTTCATAATTGGTCCTCATACCTGCATTTTATTTCATGATTATGGAAATAACATCTGGCTGTACATTCTTTTGAAAAACAGAGTGGTAGCTGCGGAATCTGCTTCTGGCTGCGGAAACTGGTGTCAGCTGCGGAAACAGATGTCAGCTGCGGAAAATGACACAGCTATTATTTGGGTGAATGGAAATGAATGGATGAAAAATGACTAGATGGAAATGGTCATGAAAAAGAATTTTATTGGTGAAATGAAGTGGAATGGGTGGTCACAAAACTTTGAGATGAAGGAGAGATTTTTTTTTTTGGAAAATATAGGGTCTCAAGTGTTCCTAATTTTCACCCTACATTTTCTGTATAAGACTGCCAATCAGTGATTGGTTTTCAGGCTTATACAATATATATATATATATATATATATATATATATATTTTTTAAACTGAAAAGAACAAAAGCTAGGCTGGTGGAGAAGAAGAATTCTTCTGTACCAGCCTGATTGCAGAATTTTCTTGAAACATTTTGACAAATTCCTCCTTTGAGAGTTGCTTATGATAAACTTTCAATCTGTGGCCATTCACAATAAGAGGAGTTTGAAACTCATCAATGGTCTTGATTCTTACCACTCCATTGCTAAAGATCTTGTCAATCTCATATGGCCCAAGCCAATGAGTCTAAAATTTTCCTTGAAAATCTTTAAACTTGGAATCAAATAACAATGCCCAATCTCCTTCTTGAAACTTCTTCTCTTTGATGTACTTGTCATGCCATTTAGCTCTTTGATATTGAACTAGATCGGTTCTTAAAATTGCTTCTTGTCTGATCTCATCTAGCTCATTCAACTGCTCCATTCTATGCTTTTGGGCTTCTGATAAGTCCATCCCCAACTGAACTGTTATCTTGAAGGTCTTGACTTGGAACTCAATGGGGAGCAAGACTTCTTTCCCATAAACAAGTTCATAGGGAGAATGTCCTGTTGTATTTCTCCATGTAGTTGTGTAGGCCCACAAGGCTTCAGGAAGCCTTTCTGCCCAATCTCTTCTATGTAGATGAACAGTTTTGGTGATGATACTTTCAAGAACTTTGTTTGTAGACTCCACTTGACCATTTTCTTGCGAATGGTAAGGAGTAGATCTTCTGTGCTTGATTTTGTATTCTTCCATCAATTTCTCCACCAAGTTGGATGTGAATTGGCTTCCTTGATCTGTCACAATTTCTCTTGGAATACCAAAGCGAGTAAAAATATCCTCATAAAGAAAATGAACAACTGAATTTTCAGTAGCAGATACTAATGCTTTGGCTTCTACCCATTTAGTAACATAATCAGTACAAACCAATATATATTTCTTTTTCTTAGATGGTGGATTAATAGGTCCAATGAAATCTAAAGCCCATTTTTCAAAGGGTTCAATGAGTACCTGTGGTTGCAATGGAATTTCATTTGAAAGGGTAGGTTTCCCTACTCTTTGGCAGCTGTCACACCTTTTGACATATTGTTTTGCCTCTTCAAATGAATTACCATAAAATGTAAAATCATCCATATAAACCTCTACACAATCATGGATTAGATCAGAAAAAATTCCTAGTACTGCTCTTTGGAATGTTGCAGGTGCATTACATAACCCAAAAGGAAGCACTCGGTAGGCAAAAGTTCCCCATGGACAAATAAATGTGGTCTTATCTTGATCTTCAGGTGCTACCTGAATTTGATTATAGCCACTAAAACCATCCAAAAATGAAAAGTACTTTTTACCTGCTAATGTATCTAATACCTGATCAATAAAAGGCAAAGGAAAGTGATCCTTTAAAGTTTCTTTGTTAAATTCCCTGTAATCGATGCATACCCTCCATTTACCATTCTTTTTAGGTACTATAACCAAAGGAGAAACCCATCGGCTATCTGAAATTGGATAAATGAAGTTTACATTGAGTAGTTTTTTGAGCTCTTCTTTCACTATCTCCCTAAGATTTGGATTCATCCTTCTTTGAGGTTGTCTGATTGGTCTACTGTTTTCCTCAATATAGATATGATGGATGCAAGTCTTAGGATCAATACCTTTCATGTCAATATACTCCCATGCAAATGCAGTAGAATGTTTTTGCAAGATTTTGATTAGTTCTTCTTATTGTGACTTTTCCAAATGTTTGTTGATATTCAATGTTTTTCTTGGAAAAATCTCAATAGTAGAACTACCAAACTCTTCCATAGAGTAAAGAGACATTTGTCTAGATGATAAATATTCTATGTCAGATTCCAATTGAAATTGTGTGGGGTCATATTCTGAATATGTCTCAAAATTTTCTAATGTGTTTAGAATTTGACTATCCTCACTGACTTCAGAAATGGTAAAGACAGGTTGTATAGTGTCCTCATCATCAACCCATTCATTGTCTCTTACTTCTGTGATTGCTTTTGCTGGAGGATACAATTTGAATTTCTTTGTCGAATTACCATTAGAAATGTACATATCCCCAGATCTACAACTAATGAAAGCATCAGCTGTGGCTAGCCAAGGTCTTCCTAAGATAAGTGGGTGTCCTCCTAGATTACTCTTGGGAGTAAAAATCATAAAATCTACTGGATATTCCCAAGAATTTAAGGAGACTGAAATATCTTCTAATACACCATCTGGTTTAATAATTGATCGATCTGCAAGTTGCAGTAAAGTAGGTGTAAAAAGAAGGTTAGGAAGTTTTAGCTGGTCCATAGTCTGTCTACTCATAATGTTGATAGCAGCCCCTAAGTCAATCAATGTGTTTGGAATTTCTATCCCATTTATATGTGTCTTGACAATTGGACTTCTGGATCTACATACTTCTACATGGTAATTTTTCCCATCATAATATTTGCAATTTTTCCTACCAGGTGGATTCTTCTTGTGTCTTTTAGTTTCCTTCCTGGTCTTTTGAAACTCAACTCCTTTATTGTTTTTGCTAGAATAGGAATCTCTCGAATGGCTTGTAGCAAAGGAATCTTGATACAAACATTCTTCAATTCATCTAGAAAATCATAGTTAGGCAACAAGATTTGTTTTTCCACCCCCTTGTCAATTTGCAGTCTTTCAGGAAAAGGAGGTGTAGATGAAGATGTAGGTTGCTCAACTATAGGAGTTGTGGGTGTTAACTTTTCTTTTTCTTTTTGAATGTTTGAATTTTGAAGAGATGCTTCCTCAGAACCCTCATTCCAACTATGGCTTTCGGAGGTAACCATAAACAACTTGAGCAATCTGATATCTAATTTGCAGAAAAAGAAACAGCTTATCAAACTACACACTCATACTTCAATCCCTCACCATTAGTCCAACTATGGCTTTCGGAGGAAGTATTTGAAAATGACATGAGAAATTTAATATATCTCAACTATGAAAGTAAACTAATATCAAACTACACACTCATACTTCAATCCTCACCATCAATCTAGGTTGTGGCTTTCGGAGGTAACTGAAAATGACATGAGAAATTTAATATATCTAAATCTAACTATGGAAACAAATGTGCAAGACTGAAATAAACAAAGCAGTACTGGAATTAGACAAAAACTAAGAAAAATAAATTAGCAGCAGAACAGTATTGATTCCATGTCATTAGTCAAAAGATATGCAAATGCCTGGGCTTCCTATTTGTAATCTGAAACAAGAACACTGATCAGTTAACAACAACATAAAATATGAAAGATTATGGACAGAAGTAAGATGTAAAGCATGAAATATTATAAACAGAGATGAAGCATAAATAGCATGAAGGATGCAATGTATAAACACGTGAATGAATTATGGCACAATGAGCTTAAAGAAATAAAACAAGAAACTATAAAATAATGCACAAAACCTCAGCGTGTGCAGGGGCCCTCTGCACCAGCCTCGGGAAACAGCCTTCAAATACGAATTACGCTTGGAAACAAAGTCTTCTTATATATTAAAATGCAGTCATAACAGAGAGATGATATTACGGCACAGTGGCAACGTAATTACATTACAGAGCTATCTGGAGGCTAATCTAATATGCATATGCAAACGTAGTTATTTATAACGAGTGACCTCAACAATTCCTAAAGTTTGTCTTGCAGTGGAGACATGTGAACCATCACGTCCAAAGAGATCAACATCATGGCGTAATTGAACAAAAATCTGTGAAAAGTGGATGTTGGATTCGGCTTATGGAGCCGTGTACAGGTGTTGATGTGTCTCATTAAATTAGAAAACGAAGCATTACACATCTTCACGTTGAAAATAGAGTCACATCCTTAGTAGGACTCTACGGTTGACTTCCACTTGGCCACCTTTGACCACGGCCCTCCCTGATGAATTTGCTCGAGCAAATAGGACAGTCCATGCCTGCATCATTTCGGCTGCCCATGTGGCTCGTTTTTCCTGATGACACCGCTTGTACAGACTTGAAGAAAATGGTGCAGAGGATTGCAGCAGCTGCGGAAAGTGGCAAGATTCCGCAGCTAAATGAGAAAAAATCTAAATCAAATAGCAGACACAAAATATAGTTAAAAACCATTTTAGATGCTCTTTTACAATTAATATACAATGATATTGACAACTTGGAAGGTTCAGGTGAATGAAAAAGGTCTAGAAAGGTGTATAGGAAAGATGCAAATTTGAGACTTAACACTTAGAAAACAAAAAAAAAATTATAAATGTAATTGTATGTAAAATATTAATTTGTAAAATTTTAATTGTATTAATGTGAAAATTTTAATTGTATTAATGTGAAATGATTTTATTAAAATATTTAAATTTGTAAATTTGCAAATAATTGTAAAATAAAAAATCTAGAATAATACGAATTTTTGTAACATAAAGTTTAGAAAATAATGAAAATAAATTCATGTACTTTATAATTATCATTATTTTATTATGATCTTACATATATAAAGTTTAGAAACTAATGAAAATAAATTCATGTACTTTATAATTATCAATATTTTTTATGATCTTACATACAAAAAAAAAAAAAAAGTGTGCTTATTATCCTAACAAGCCCCGGTGCGTAGTATTAATAAAACGCACCAGTGTGTGACATTTACGCGCACCGGAAACGAATAAACGCAAATAAAAAAAATGCAATTCTATTTCGTTTAAGTTAAAAAAAAAGTGGCAATTTGAAAAATGGGCGGCAAAATATTTTCGAAAATCTAATTTGATAAAATAATTCTTTAAATACTAAAGGCTTTTCATTATTTCACTATTTTTGCTAAAAAATTTCAGTCATATTTTTGCAGGAGACAGACTTGGAGCAAGAGAGCACGAGGGCACTGTGGATGGCAAAATACGTTCCAACAGAAGTATTCAAACAATCGGAAACCAACACTCTAGTGATTCAAGTCCTTTATCATAGAATTTTAAACCATTTCGTGATTAAATTTAATTCTTTTCTTTTACTTTTTCTGCAGTTTTTTTATTTTTTCTTGCAATTTTATCCATTTTTACCCTGAACCCTTTATTTGTTTGTTTTTGCCTTTTCTTCTCCCTGTTTCTGTGATTTCAGAATTAGGGTTTTTCATTTTAGATTGACGTTCAACCCACGAGACGACTTGCATAGTCAGATCCCAATTCATTCGGCAATTGCGTGAATTTTTGAAAAAATGGATTTTTCTTTATCGGTGCGCCCTGCGTACTCCACCGCACCGGTGCTCTATATTATTACAGTGCACTGAGCAAGTTCTGTGTCGTAAAAATTTGAAAACATTTTTTTAAATCCATGCGCCAAATCTGAAATAGGGCACCGGTGCTCTCTTTAACTAGGAAAGCATCGTACGGTGTATTACACCGTTTTTGCAATGTGTTTATAATACCCCACGCACCGTTAGGTTTATTGCACTGTTTTGCGGTGCATTTATAATAATGAACACACCATATGGCATATTATATTGTTTTGCGGTGCGTTGTTAATATATCCACGCACCGGTGGTGGTGCGGATATCATGAAAGGCGCACCGATGTCTAGAGATTTATTTTCTAACTGAAAAGTTCAGAATTTATTTATAAATATATTAATGAATGATATGGTATAGGTTTGAGATTGATAAAGAAATTACTGACAAGATATCAAGTAACAAAAATACTGTTAACACATCAAGAAAAGCAAAAAAGGCAAGTTCTTTGTAAATTCTTTATAAAAAATATTATTTTTGAACTATATATAACTTTAACTAATATGTATTGTTTACTGTGTATCATGCAGAGCCACAAAATGACGAAGCTCGATATGATTATTTCTGATCTACGACCAGAAGAGCGTAAAAGTTTAATGGAAAAATTGTAAAAAGATGAATCAGGTGAATGAAACAATACTATCGATCCAATATGAGTTTCTTTTTTTAATTATCATTAATAATATACTTAAAATTATTAGATAACATGTGTCAAACACTCTACTAATTCACATCTGTTTAATGTTCTACAGGGACCAACAACTCAGAAAATGAATGTTGTTCTAAGAAAAGAAAAAAAATAGAACATGCAAATGAAAATGAATTGCTCTTTGGCTCATCCAGAGTGGTGCTGGAAGTTAACGAAAGGGGGAAAAACTTTTACAAAAGTTTGAGGGATCTAGTGGAACGAATAGAACAACGTGCTTCAAATGTAATATGTAATCATTGAATTTTTCGATCATTAGGTACAATAAATAAACAATTTAGCATTAAATATTAATTTTCAAGAATTTTCTTGTAGAAAAGAAAAGAAAATGGAACCCATTCAGCACATAAAACAGGATGACAAGGAAGAAAAGGGTTGATCTCTAAGTTTGTGAGTAATTGTTACTTCCTTATAACAACTTAACTAGATTTCATTATTGTATTTTTTAAGTTGTTTTACAAAAATCATCATTGAATGTCTTCAAACAGGTGCTAACATACAAAGAAGAACCATCAGATGAATTGATTGAAATTGGGTCAAATATGGGTTGTGAGTATATGTTGGCATATCATAATTTAATTGTGGAATTTGTAAGCATCTATCGATCTTGTTTTAATTAGCTCCGTCTATAATTAATAGAACAAAAACATCTTTTATATTAAATATATGATTTGTTATGGGGTATAAAACTTGCAGGAAACAAAGTATGGAACTACGCCAACAGATGAAATTTTGAAAGATGGCATGGTACATGGTTTTGAAAGAATGTGTATAGTTTATGAGTCAATTGTTGCTATGGTACATCATTTTTCTTTTCGATTTACATTGATGTATATTATTTAATATTGGAATTTTCATTATTCTCACCAATGTATATACACTCATTTCAGTTTATTTTTATGTTTGTAGATGGAAAATGAAGAAGAAGAAAACAATCAACGCCGTGAACACAACATTCCTGAAAATAACCCAAGTCATGGAAGTAGCTCTGGCAGTGACAACAGTTGAAGCGAAGAATGATGATCACTATGTAATTTGGATATCAAAGCAAGGCATTTCATTTTTTGAAATATGTCTGTGAAATCAGACATTTTTTTTAATGTAATGGACATAGTGTCCCAATTGAAAGACATGGATACGAATAATTGTCCCATTTTGTAAGATAAAGTCTATCTTATATATATATATATAATCATAATATTTGTTTTAATTTATTCTATTGCGTTCTCCATTGTCATTCTAAAATGCACCAATGCAAATTTAATTCATTTGAATATTGTTATAAGATTATATATATTTGTCAACTTTTGATGAATAATGAATTTTAAAAAACCACAATAATTTTGATATGATATAACAAATTAATCCAAACAACACATTAAAATGCATTAATAAAAATTTAATTAATATGAATATTGTTATAAGATGTGTCGACTTTTGATGAATAATGAATTTAAAACAATCACAATAATTGGACTGTCAGAGGTGGATGTTTAAAAAAAAAAAATGAAACCCGGTGTGTTTATGTGTCTATACGCACCGGTATGTTTATGATTCTATGGGCACCACACTAATACCGATTCCAGTTATAAATATCGGTGTGTTTGTGTGATACTGTGCACCATGGTGTTTATGTATCTATAAGCACTGATGCATTTATAGATTCCATGTGCACCGCACGAATACTGATACCAATTATAAATCTCGGTTCCTTCCTGTGATACGGAGCACCGGTGCCTCATAAAGATACACGCATTGGTGCGCTTATACGACCTATGGGCACCGATCAAATCCCAAGACCAATTAGAATGGCCCCATGCATTGTATCACCAACAACAGGCCTGGTGCTGTTGTTTTCCTTAATGGCCCGGTGCATTCTCCTTAAACCGCCCCGGTGTGCTATCTACCGATACGCACCGGTGCGTTCAAACTTGATAAGAGCACCGATGGAAAAACATCCGTAAGAACCTCTGGCCACCCATGTTTTTTAGTTGTGTTCAATTTCTGTTAAAAGCTCCGCCAAAACCTCCGTTACCATAAACGGATGTGGTAGCATATGTTTTTTTGACAATTTTGGCCAATTTTATAACTCTAAAAACCTCCTTTATAACCTCCACTAGAGGGTATTTTCCTTGTAGTGAATGAACTCCCACATGTTACTCCCTCGGAAATATGGACTTTGACACTTCTTATTTCTCCACAAATACCACCATAGATCCCAACACCAAACTGGAATAAAAAGACAAATGCTTGGTTCCTCCATCGGGCGGGGCCTTGACACTCCGCCACCCCCAAACTTCGACGCAGCGTAATGGCTTACAAGAGCAACAGATGCTATGGCTATATAGCCTCTTAAAGATACATTATTGTGAAGGGACTATGAGGCCCATTGCTAACAACGACTCCACTTGTTTTCACACATGGGAGCTAGTCTCCACATGTATCCCAGATCTCACCCCCATCGGGGAGTCATATATTGTTTTTTGACCTTTACATTAAATTTCAATATGATTGACTTATATCATGTTATGAATAAGATCTTGTAGATAATATCAAAATAAATAATGTTTAATAAAGAATATTTATTGTTTAAATGACATCTTTTAATTTAAAATTGAATAAAAATTATAATTTCAGTTCTATTTGTGTTTTTTAATTGAACCTTGAGATAAGAAATTGATTGAAATACTTAAAAAAGTTTCCCATGCAAATATATATGGGTAGGTCACAATGTTTTTCATATATATATATATATATATATATATATATATATATGACTTTATAATTCAAATAATTTATTTTTAAAATTGAATTGTAATAACATACATCTTGATTTCACTAAAAGGCACTTTCTACAAGCCAATATGAAGTATGATTGTCCAAATTCTTTCCATGTTCAATATTAAATTGATACATGATATATTTTAGTTCATTTTAAGTATCAAAGTAACTTGCATCATAACTTAAGATTGTACTTATTTTCTTAGTATATGAAATTGGAAATCAAAATTGAACATATATTTTACTAATAAAAGCTATTGTATATAAAAAAAGTATTAAATTAGCGAAAAAATTTTACCAGATCCATAAATCTCAAAAATTAATGAGAATCCAGAAACAATATTAACACAAATCCATAAATTGAAATATTGAATACATGTATCAATAAACTATCCATATGAAAATATATACAAATTACAAATATCACATGAACATCCATTACCTGAAATAATAAGCATCCATAAACTAAAACAATGTCCATGATGTACATCCATAAACTTCCCATGTATGAAAATATACAAAGTTTGTATCACACATGTGAATGTGCCCTATGAAATGAGCTTGAAAATATAAAAACTATGACACTCTAAGTACCACCAAAAATCCTATGTGAGTTATGTTGCAAAAATTAAGTTTCCATAAGCTCGTCCTGAAATATAACATATTAAAATTCAAATTAATTAGATCATTATTTGTACAATATAAAAAATATGTAAATAAATTATTTTGAACCATATTTTTAATTATATATACATGAATCTACTAACTTGAATGAAGTCCAAATTCAAGAAGATATGATGGGGGTTCGATCATGAATTTGCGTTTGGTGCTTCCCTGCCTGTGGCTCAATGATTGGGGCTTGCATCATCGTTTCCTATAAACCCAACATCCCATTCACGTCTCCACATAACAATGACATCAAAATCACTCTGCATATGGCCATGTGTACACAATGGCAAGTAAAAGTTATAATTAGTCTACAAATTAATTAGCATATATGAGTAACTTAAAAAATAAATGTTGAAAACTTAGGAATAAAAAAGTTTACCTCAACTATTGGTTGATGTGGTTGTATATAGTGACTCTCCTTCACATCAGTGAACATATAAGGTGGAGGTGGAGGCGGAGTAGAATCAATGGAGACATGCTATGGTCGAGGATGGTCTAGATGATCAATTTCCCCGTCGGATGTCCTCATAAGCTCATCCATGTAGTTGTGATGTATCTAAATGTTATCATGAATTTATTAATATAAACACAATATAATACAAATTATAAATTTTATTGGAAATAATTACGCATAATTTGACAATAAGAGTCAAAATTTTCGTATATATATGTACTTGTTTTGTGTCATGTAGTCCATGCACCCTCCAAGTCTCATGAATGACCTCACAATACATACATAAATATGCCAAAAGTTGGTCAAAGGGTAAACTCACGAGAAATGCATCATCATATAAGGTATCTGGCATGTCACGAGGAAATGGTGTTGGTCTCCTAATCTCTCCATCCAATGCAACACATGCACTAGCCAATGATGTCTTCATCATTGTTATACATCATTTTTTCACCATGACAATTCATTGTCAATATGGATCTATCACCATCCATACTCATACTTCCTTATAATTCAAACATTTATATTACTTAAATAAGTCTTGGAAAATGGGAAAAAAGCTCTTACATACTCTTACGGATATCCTGCGCGCTTTTGCAGTCACTTCCTATGCATGCGCAGATATTCCTAAGCTTACTTGCAGACATTTGCACTCTGTTTTCCGTTAAAACCTGTGCACCCCATTTAAAAGAAAGTAAAAGCAAAAATTAACTTCTAGAATCATGGTTGGGTGCATATTATTCCAACTAAAAGCGTCTTGAGTCGCGCCAGTTCGAGCTATATCTCTCCAACCATGGAACTTATCCCCTTGGATCAAGGAACCCTAATCCCTTCATTAGAGGATCACATCCCTTTATTGGTGGATCTGAAACCTCTTCAATTTATCCTATAAATTGAGTTCAAACTTCAGGGTTAGGGGTTTCATAAGGGTTCACTCAATATAATCTTATGCTGGTCATTATAGAGTGGAAAGATTGTTAAACCAAGGAGGAATATTTTAAAGGAATACAGGAGAGATATGTACATCAAGGCTCGGCTGTAATATTTCTCTTTATAATCTTGATAATACATTTGGATATGTTTTCCCATTATGTTGTTTTCAGATTCATTAAAACAATGACAATTCTTAATCTCCTTGATCATTTAGTTAAGCTCATATTTGGATGATTATATACGACAAGTGCTTTTGATTCTTTTCATGTTTGTGATTGCAGGTTCTTCTCAGCATTGAAGGACTTCTTTGACAGAAAATAAAAGGTCTTCATCAAACATATCGTTGAAAGGTAAGAGCATTATCCTCTCTTTTTTAGTTTTGATAATCTGAATGCTAATAGTTTAGGGAAATAAATATTCAGATGGTTGTTTGTTTCTAGTTATTTGTTGGGATACTAGGGAGATCGCTCTTGTCCACAAGAGGGATTTATTCAGAAAAAAAATTTGGCGACTCCACTGGGGAACAAGCTTAGTTTTCTCTTGATTATTTTTGGTTTAGCTCTCCAATTTTTCTATTTTGACTATATCTGAGTGTTTTTGGGCTTATGATTTTTTAGATCCTATGAATTATAACACCTTGTGTTTACTTCTTTAAAAGTTTCTCTACCCTGCGTTGTTGTATTTCATAAACAAAGCGCAAGTTTGCTCAAGTTTTCAGTTTAATATAGTGCGCATGTGCACTGGTTTTCACAGACTACCTGTGCACCCCCTGATTTTAAAAATAAAAATAAATATTCTCTCTCTCGTAGTCTAATGGAAAATTTCTATAGGTTCAACCTGACTCATACCAACCCTGAGATTATGTTTGTGAACTCTTCCTAATTACCTTAGAGTCTTTTTGAGAAATCATCATTTTTCATTTTTCGAGTAGATTTTCCCCTCGTTTTATGAATTTCTCTATTTGGGAAGATAGATTCACTCCCTAGATCATTATTTTTCTTTCATTTCCCTCTAGATCTACCAGGTGTCTTGTTATTCTTGCTTGTTTGCGTGATTTTTTTTTTCTCATTTGCAAAGGAACACTTCTAGATAAGTGAAGTGTGATTTGTCTCAAAAGGTAGTCTTTTATGAAATTTCTTCTTCTTGTTAAAGTGAAAAAACGATTTATTTTTCTTTCAGCTGAAAGAAATCATGAAAGTACACTTATAGGTATCATTAGTTAGATTATTAGTTAAGAGATTTCATTTCTTGAAAATTTTATTATAATTCTTAATATTTTTCTAGTTGTTTTTTATTTTGAAGAATTGAAAGATTTAAAGATTATTTTCTCATAAAATTGTGTATTTTGGCTTTGAATCAATGAATATTTTCATTACAAAATGATATTCTTCAAAATTAAATTGATTTCTTAACCAAAAAGATTTTTTATGGGATGTTTTAGGAAATTTGTTCTTCTTTGAGTTAAAAATATCCTTCTACCTTCCCTTAATTAGGAATTCATGGAAACAAAAAATTGGATATTCATTGTTGATGCATTTAGAGTAATTTTTTGAGTTGGTCAAAACATCATTCAGTTTCATTTCCATACCCCTTTGCATAAACAACATCCAAATTAATACAGTTCTTAATAAAATTGATCTAGATATTTTTACATTTTCTAGGGATCTTTCCACCAATATAGTTTAGTATTAGTTCTTTGGAATAGGGAGAAGTTAACTTTCCAAAGTCGATAAACAAACAAATAACATCTTGTGATAGGGAAAAACCCAATTGTTGCAATTTTTCTCTAGGAGGCTCTTCTTAAAAGAGTCAAGCATGAGGTCATGTCGGACCTAGTGGAGTAATCGTAACTACTTAATTGGTAAAGATAGAATATGTGCATGTATTAAAAATGATAAACCTAAGATTAGCCATTGTCAAGGAGCCTGGGATTACTTGTTAGTAAACATTGTATTTACCATGTCCAAGAGCTTTCAAGGGGATTGAAATTTGTTACTCTTCCCTTGTGTCTATATCGGGCTACAGGATGTTCCCCCAAGTTCAATTGTCTCAGTTGGTAACCTTAGTGGCTATAATATTTAGGATTTTTCCCAAGGTGACGATGGAGGGAATGTCCCACTATACTTGAAGTAGACGTTGAATAGACTCACTTGGAATTTCCGAAGAGTAGTCTTCACTTCGAGATGGCATAGTGGAGTTACTTGCACCTAACCGTTTCATTAAGCTGGTTGTCAAGGTAACTATTCTGACCACTATTTTTCCACATTAATCTCTGCGAGGTTGGATTTCATCACCAACTAGTGATTTTATTATGGAAAAAAACTGTTTGTGTGTGGATTGTTTCATAGATTTTGTAGGGCATGTTCATTTGTTTGATTACTTTTAGAGGCCTTAGGTGTGATTCTTTTGAATTTTTTTGATTTCGCATGTTAAAGAAATTAACCGTGGTTGAATTGCTGAGACATTCACATAGAATGCAGGGGAAACCCCCTGAATATACACCCATTCAATCAGAAAAAATAAAAACTGAAAGGGTTCAATCATTAGGAACTTGGTCTCCTAAACAAGGAGAATAATCTATCATAATACATCCTGATTTTGAAGTTAATCGACCTGAAATAATTGAAACATAACAAGATCAACTGGAAATTTCTGAAGTAATCACAGTTGAATCTATCATTGGTGATTTTTCAGATACATATCTCATTGAGCCAGAAATATTTGAACCTAAGTCTGATTCCACTTCATCTGAGTCACCTTTGAATGCTATAGCCCCGACTCTTGGTCATCCTCATTCACCTCAAGTACATCTTCTCATCACTAAGGTTATTCCTCTTGACCTTATAAGCATTGAAGAAATATATGACGAAGAAGAAGAAATTGAAATTCCCTCTCATGAAGAATCTTTATATTTAAGGTATAATGAACTAATCTACCCTTTGGATTTTCCTTTCACTCCCTTTCAACCAGATCCTTGGTATCTCTAATTCACCGATTTTTTACATTCTTCTGGTTACAGACATCCATGAAACTGAATCCCATTTTACTCTTTACCTAGGTATAGTAACATGGCTTCTGAGAGCATGTTGACTGAGTCATCCATGTTTTCATCTTCAATGGAAATATTTTGTATGGTGGTCCTTCTGTTCCTGGTGGATACCAATCACTTTCTAAGAATTTTTCAGGAGCATCTCCTTTCTCTAAAACTTCTACTATGTCAACTGGAATATTTGAGTATACCACCTAGCCTTTGAATATGGAACATATTTATATGTTTTTCGGGAATACCCCTCAAGCTAGCTCACAAGGTGGAAACATTGCGCTTGGGGGGCAGCAACCTCTTCAAGGGAAGCAACCTTTTCAAGGGCAACAACCTCTTCAAGGGAAACAACCTCTTAAAGGGTAAAATACTTTTCAGGGAGGAAAACCTCTCATTGGAACCTATCTAATGGTTGTAGGGTAGCATATTCCTATTAATTATTGACCTTATGGTCCAATGCCTCAAACTGGTTATGGTCAACTCTATGCGTCAAAACCCTCAATGGGAACTCCTTATCCAGGGATAAACACTATTTTGAACCCCTCATTTATTCAAAAATATTTGCAACCTACCCCAAAAATGTCTTATGATCAACCTTCTTGGCCATTTCAACAATTTGGTTACACCCAAGTCCAACAACCTGTTCAAGGTGCACTTTAAATTCCCCAAGAGGGCATCTGTGCCAAGTAGTCAGCAATTTGGTTCGTTGTTCAACAACTAGGTACACCCATACCATGAGTTCCCCAATTTTATATTGCTACGACCCTTCAAATGTCAATGCTGACTATTACACAGGATATCCCTTAGACTACTACACATCAAACCAAACCTATAGTCCAGTCAATTGATCAAGAATATTTGGGACAACCTAGCACAACATCTATGAAAATAAGTCAACCTTTTGTAGGTTAACCTATTCCAGAGAAACCCTTTGTAGGTCAACCTGTTCAGGGGCAACCTTTTAGAATTCAAACTCTTTAGGGACAACCCCTGGTATGTAATGATCCTTTTTCAGAAATATCAACAATGAGCTAAAGGAAAACACTGTATAAGTAACAATGTGAAAAAATAACATAGATCAGGACTTGGTTCCTCTTATTTATGTTGTATGAGATTTATATATGGAGTTTCATAGAAAAAAAATCAGTTTAGACTCACTAAACAGATCTCCCAAAAACTATACTAGCTAAAAAGCACCCAAAGAGGAAGGTTGCAGCCAAATGCAAGCACTGCTTCAGGAATTGCGCAGTTTTAGCATATGTTCAGTGGATATCAGAAAGAGGACTCATATTTTAGTAATACAGTAACAAATCAATATTATGATGAAGCACTTTCATTATACAGTAGAATGTATGAGTCAATACAACAATAAATCTTCAGAAAAGAGAGCTAGAACACATGTACATTTGTAGAAATGGCTCACCAGGGTTATTTTTAAGGAGCTTCAGCAGCTAGAAGTTACAACTCAGATCTAGAGAAGATCTGTGGAAAAAATATCACATCTATTTCAGATCTGGAAACTATATAGTTTTCTCTTCAAGATCCACGTGGAATTTTGACAAAAGCATGCATGAATAAGAGTAGATCTGAGAAACAAGTTGCAGATCTGGAAAATGTTGCAGTAAATTTCTGAATATAACATTTCATTACAATGGATTAGATCTGAATAGAACATAGATCAGAAAGCTAATCCATGGATCACCAAGTGGAAGGAAAATCCCAGCACTAGGGATCTCTGATCTAAACTATGAGCAAGACACCATGAAAACCCTCATACAGAAATAATGCAGTCTACTCATGGGAACAATGTTGTAGCTCAAATGACATATAAATATACTGTAAAACTGCAGATATGAAGCACAAAGAAATGAGACAATCTTCCAGGAGGTCAAAGGACCCACTCCATTGGAAAGAGACTCTCAAAATACACTAGATCTCTGTAGATCTAGACTACCACTTGCTGCAGCTCACAAGACAGCTCAACCCTCAAGTTGAGAAGTGCTGTAATGTAAGATGGAGCTTGGCCTCAAGCCTGATAGTGGTTCAATTCAGCAAAATTTCCTCCTTTAATCCTCAAAGGAAGAGGTGAAATCCCTGCATAGGAATTCCAGATACAATCATCCACTAAACAACAGAGAATGGTATTTGTCTAAGCAGACAAATACTCAGAAATATGATCAATCAACAACCTTCTCTTGCTACCCTCTTTTTCATTTTATAAGATGAGAAAGCTTTTGCAAACTCTAAACCATCTTGATGAGTTAGCCCTTTTCACATGAGAGGCTTCCTTCTAGAACTACGCTGTCCCTTTTGGAGATGCAATGAACCTAGACAATGTTGTTTATTTGGTCAAGGTTGACCCAGTCTTTAGCTCAAACCTCTTTCACACTTGCATGTGATTATTTACATGGCCCTAATTTGTCTTTGTTCACATGGGCATTGATTTATTCAAACTTTTTAGGAGTTTTACATGTCCTCCTTTATTCATTTATTCATGAAACATAAATTAAAACAAAATTGAATGTTACTCTTAGCTAAGGCTAAGTGGGAACATTATAGTCCTCCCCTCCAAAATGTTGCTTGTCCTCAAGAAACTGATAGGGTAAGAGCTGTAGTTCTTCTCCTTCTCCATTGATGGCACCATCAAGGATGAAGCTTTCATCATGGGCCAAGTGCTCATTAAGCCAATACATCAAAAATTTCTCCTCCAAGGCTAACATGATAGGGGCATAGTCCATCCCTCCAGGAGTGTAAAACTCAACAGAAATAAACATGGGTGAAGCAATGTCACATCTAAAACATGTATCATGAAGTACAAGATGAAGTTCCATCCCATGTGGTACATATACACTGCCCACTCTTTTCCCATCCAAACCCATAAACAATACCAATATATCATCTATGTATGGAAGAAAAATTACATATATGCAAACTAAAATTTGCACTTGAGGAGGTGGGTCACAATCCCACATAAGATACCAACGCAATGCACTCCTTGTCTTGAGTAGATTTGAGTGTGGTAAGTGGTACTCCCACCACATCTTTGCTGCATGGGTCACTTTGACATAGCTGAAAGTGATACCCAAGTTAGGTGCCTTTGGGAAGCACCCATCATGATAGAGAATCTCCCTTTGCACCTCAAGGGAGTGGCCAGATTTAGAATTTTTATTGTCCTCACCAATGCCATGAGATCTACATGTAATATCACTCCTTGTAGGAGCCATGGCCTGCATACATATGGTAAGAGAATATTTCAAATCAGAAAAATAAATATGCTCCATAAGATCATATTCTTTACCATTCAAGTCTCCCACACACATGGAGTTGGGCATGGGTATTTTTCCTCTTTTAAGAGAGGGAAGAGATGGCTGAAATGACTCCTGCATAGAGCCCATTGGCTACCCCATCTCCTCATAACCATTGCACTCTTGTAAGTGCTGATGTAGTTCCTCCCAATCATAGTGCTGATGTATTTCCTCCTTCATACCCTCCCAATCAAAACTCCTCATGATTAGGGTGTAGATCTTTGCTGACTACATATAGCTGGAAAGGAACTCTTTATATGCTCTTTGTAGTATCTCTTGCTTATGCTTGGAGGCTTGAGACAAGAATACTTTACCAAGATGATAGATGACCCCTTCATGGACCAAATAGCCCCCCTCTTGCTTCATGCCATCTAATATCATCCCGATGTGTAGATCTTTGGAGTACTCCACAAGGAGTTGAGATCTTCAATATGGATCCACACATCTCAACAATGACAGTGCTGGTGATACATCTATGGTGGTGCTTGCCTTGTTGCTGATTGCTTATTTGACATTACACATGCCGAAATGGTTTGTGGGAAGGCTGATCCTCCCCTTTCCTTCCTCCCACAGCGCTGTAGCTTTCTCTCCAATCCTTGCTTGATCTATTTTTGGAGCAGCACTTTGTGAGGCTTTCCCCACAAGATCAGATTCTAATGACATTCCATGTGGCTTGCCATGAGGTAAGAATGTCTCTTGGAAAATCCTCATAAACATGAGAGAAGGAACTGTGAGGTCCTTGCTCCCACTACGCAAATCCATCTCCGTTGTTTGTGTGGAAACATCAGGTGAAGGATAAGTGTTCATGCCTTGAATGATTTGTGGTTTCCCACTCTTCACGTCCACCCACTCCATCTGCAAGGCCTTCCAATCAGTGGTTACCTTCCCCAAGGTAATTAACCACTGGACACCCAAGATGATATTTTTGTTTGGTATGTCAACTACAAAGAAGTGATCCACCAAAGTGTAGGACCCCATAGTGACAGAAAGTGATGGAACATATTGCATACGCTGCATAGTTCTATCTCCTGGGACCAAAACAGAGAACCCATCAAAAGTATCAGTGGGGATCCCTCTCCTCTGTACAAGGTGAGCATCAATAAAGTTGTGGGTTGCCCTACTGTCAATCAAAATAGACACCCTCTGGTTCATGACTGAACCTTGTACTCTTAGGGTCAAGTATTTGGGCACTCCTCTCAAAGAAGCAAGAGTCCCACTTGTTGGAGCAAAGGCTCCCTCTTCACCTCTGGATGGTGATTGATCTTCTTACTCATCATAACCAACGCTGTGACCCCTCCTAGGTCCATCATTCCCATCTTGCTCCTCAAAATCGGAGAAGATTTCTATATAGTGTGCCCTTCCAACAACACATCTATGGCACAGTACCCAAGGCTCTTGGCAAGTGAAACACAATCTCTTTTTCCTCAACTCACTCCAGAGATCAATGTTGAGGTTTCTTTAGTGATTCTCCTTGGGTGGAGTAGCTTTCCCTTATTTCCCCTTAGAAGAGTGAGGGGCTTTGCTTTGGAAAGTTGCCTTTGCTCTTGGCAAGGCATCTTGGAGATCCCTAGCTCTCTCAATGGCATCATGAAAAGTGATGGGCTTGGTAGACTAGTTAACCAACCCATGCAAAGGTTCCTCCAATCCATCAATGAACATGTAGACCCTTCTTGCGACAAATAGATCAAGGACCATTACTGACAATCTCAGGAATTCAGAGATATAGGCCTCTGCATCTCCTGTCTTCTTCAGCTTTTCTAGGCTTATAAAAGGTGCCTCAAGATCTTTCCGATCAAATCTCTCCACTAGTATTCTAGTGAACTTAGCATATGTGGAAACATTGTTGTGTCCCAATGTAGATAGTCCATGGAACCACCAGTTGTGGGATTCACCCTCAAAGTGCAGTGCAACAATCTTGATGGCTTCTACTTCGGGGACTTTATTCAACTGGAAATAGATATCCAACTTCTCCACCCATGCTTTGGCAAAATAAGAGGATGATCCATCAAACTTGGGAAAAAAGAACCTGCCCATAGTGTGGTGTCTCCCATGAAATAAAGCACCATCTCTGTACTACTGCCATGGTCTCCTTCAGTCCTTGAGATGGAAAAAGTCTTGGAAGCTCAAGTTATCCTTGAACCTCTGACTTTGTGAGTCATATTCTACAAAGTAACCTTCCAGGGAGGTTGGCTCTTACAGTCCTTCATTCTCTACAACCAAGAAGGTAGGCATAGTAGAGCATTGTGAGGTCTATGGAGCTTGTGGCAAGCTCACAGATTGACCAGTCCCATAATGAGACATGTAAGAACTTTCTTCTTAATGGAATCTCCCAAGGGATTCCCTCATTCTATCCACCCTCATCTCTTTTATCTCCTTGGAAAGATCTTGCATAGCCTCCAAGAGAGTTTTTTCAAACTCCTCTGCTTCCTTATCCTTATCATTCACAGATTCAGGGGCTTTCCCCTTTATCTACGACCTGTAAATCTCATTGTTGAGTCTCAAATCTGCATCTTTCCTATACACCATTCTAGACCTTTTTCATTCCTGACCCTTCCAGGTTGTGACCATCATTGTATATTGAATTGAAAGAGCATCTAAAATGGTTTTTAACTATATTTTGTGTACATTGTTTGATTTCGTATTTGCTCATTCATTGTAGGAATCTTGCCACTTTCACTTGTTCTTTGCATAACTGCAGCCATTTTGTGAAAGTCTATGTTACAGGTGTCTTCAGGAAAAATGAGCCACATGGGCAAGTCAGAAATGATGTAGACATGGATCGTGTCCTATTGGCTCGAGCAAATTCACCTAAGGAGGCTGCGGTGAAAGGTGGCCAAGTGGAAGTCAACCGTAGAGTCCCACAGTGACAGGACTCTGTTTCTCATCACGTGAGGATTTGCATGACCGTTTCTAACTTACGGGAGACACATCAACACCTGTACACGGCTCCATAAGCCGAATCCAACATCCACTCTTCATAGATTTACTCCTCAACGCGGCCATGATCCTAGATCTCTGGACGTAATGGTTTACGTGTTTTCTATTAGCATAAACTTTAGGGAATTAGTTATATTTCCTTTGTTATAAATAATGTGTTTGCATACGCATATTAGATTAGTCTCCATTAGCCTCCAGATAGCTCTGTAATGTAATTATGTTGCCATTGTGCCGTAATATTATCTCTCTGTTATGACTGCATTTTAATATATAAGAAGACTATGTTTCCAAGCGTAATTCGTATTTGAAGGATGTTGCCAAGGCTGGTGCAGAGGGCCCCTGCACACGCTGAGGTTTTGTGCATTATTGTATAGTTCTTGTTTTATTTCTTTAAGCTCATTGTGCCATAAGTCATTCATGTGTTTATACATTGCATCTTTCATGGTATTTATGCTTCATCTCTGTTTATAATCTTTCATGCTTTACACTTTACTTCTGTCCATAATCTTTCATGTTTTATGTTAACTGATCAGTGTTCTTGTTTTAGATTACAAATAGGAAGCCCGGGCATTTGCATATCTTTTGACTAATGACATAGAATCAATATTGTTCTGCTGCTAATTTATTTTTCTTAGTTCATGTTTAATTTCAGTACTGCTTTGTTTATTTCAGTCTTGCACATTTGTTTCAGTAGTTAGATTTAGACATATTAAATTGCTCATGTCATTTTCAGTTACCTCCGAAAGCCACAGCTGGACTGATGGTGAGGGATTGAAGTATGAGTGTGTAGTTTGATATTAGTTCTTTTTCTGCAAATTAGATATCAGATTGCTCAAGTTGTTTATGGTTACCTCCGAAAGCCATAGCTGGACTAATGGTGAGGGATCAGAATATAAGTTGATGTAATTTGATTTAGATTTACTTTTTTGCAATTCTTGGATTTCTTTAAGCATAGTTTCTTTTGTGTTTAGACAGCAGCAAGGATAGTTTGGTTTTCATGCTCAATACCATCTCACATTAGAAAACTAAAAACGACAAAAAGATAAGAAATAGGTTATCTTGCACATATAGTGCGCCACACTTCATCAGCTTACAAATCTCGGATTGATAAATTAATGTAGCAATTTAGGACACAGTAAATTGACCAAACATTTTGGCGCCGTTGCCGAGGAAGTGTAACTAGGTAGCCAATTTCTTTAAAAAAAAATAATAATAATAAAAGAAGGGAAAACTTGATAACTTCTTGAAGTATGCTCTCCTCTTGCACCTAGTGTGATCTGGAGGATCAGAAAAGAGAGTTATTGGTTTAGTAATTTCTTAAGTATGCTCTCTTCTTGCACCTAGTGTGACCTGGAAGATCAGAAAAAGAATTATTAGCCCAACTTTTAAAAAATAAAAATAAAAAATGACATGCATAGAGCAAGAGATTCTAGGGGAAGGTTTATAGCTAAAGCCAAGAGTTCGATTTTTACAACTCCATCTTCTTCAAGGCATAGACAAGATTCACCACCATCTACCCCTAGCCTTAAGATTCTTGGAATTCAAGGAACAGCTGAATTAGAGGATTCTCCTATACCACCTACTAAATCCCATTTAGAAAACAAAGAGACTCTCTCTCATCCTCCTTTGATAGAAGAACCAGAGGACTTTAAGGACTCTAAAGAAACTATCATGGCAGAGGAAATAATAGATGGATTTGGAGGTAGAGGTAGAGGTAGAGGAGGAGGAAATAATGGAGACAACAATGGTGAAGATAATAATGGAAGAAATAGGGAAGGAGATAACTTGTTTGGATTCCCTATAGTTGATGAGGAAACTCATACAACAATGAAAAATATCTCACCATCTGTCCTCCCTAACTTTTATGGATTGCGAAGTGAGGATCCTGAAACATTTCTGTCTGAGTTTGAAGTCGTGTGCCGAACCTATGACTATATGGAAGACTCTCAAAAACTCAAACTATTTCCTTCAACTTTGAAGGGAGCTGCTTTGAAATGGTTCATGGGATTAGCTACTCAATCTATTAGGACTTGGAATGATATGAAACAAACATTTTTGGATAGATACTTGGACTATTGTATTCCCACCAATCACAAGGATGAGGTATTCAAAATGATGCAAAAAGAAGATGAAAATTTGGAAGACTTACTTGAAAGATTTCAATACAACTTGAAAAGAGAAAAGATGAGCAACTTAGATGATGAAATCTTGAAAGCCCTCATATTAAAAGCCATTAGAGATGAATGGATGGATATTTTAAACATGATGGGGAAATGAGACATTTCTCAACTTCCACTTCGTGACATAATAGAACTATGTGTTCATCTCTCAAGAGGAAAATCTAAAACAGGAAAAGGGCCTAGGGATCCTTCTCTTATTAGGGCTAAAAAATCTACAACTGGATCAGTAAGTAGGGCAGAGATTGGTAATATGCTTGATGAATTCAAAACTGATATCTTAGGGAGCCTTAGTGAACAACTAGACACCCTTAAAATCCAAAACAAGCAGAAAGCAAAAACAGATGCTCTAGCCATATTTTGTCCGAAATGTAGGAAGAAACATGCTTTAAGGGAATGTCCCTTGGATGCAAAAGTTGTAGAAACATGTATAATTTGCTCAGAGAATCATGAGATCAAGGATTGTCCTTCAATTCCTGGACTCAAAGCTGTTTTTCAAGAAGACCCAAATTCAGTAGAATCTCTCTGCTTTGTTGCAAGAAGACCTTGGCAGGGACAACAAACTCAAGGGTTTAACAACCCTATGAATTTTCAAACCCCACCAAATTGGAATCCTTGGCAACAACCTTGGCCCCAATATCAAAATTCATATCAGCCATGGGTACAAGGGATGCAAAATCCTTATGGGAGATTTGCTCAATTTTATCAATATCCTCCATCTTTTCAAAATCAACAAGCTCCACAACTTCCAAACCCAAATCCACAACTTTAATTGCCATTTCCACAACAACAACCTTCTCAACAAAATCCAAATCCTAAACTCATGCTCCCATACCAACAAAAGACAAATCAACTTCCAGCTCATCCATTACCAAATCCTAACAATAAAAATCCTCAGAATACTTACATGGTAGAAGGACAACAATTTCCTACCTATATGATTGTTCCTCTCAATGATGTACAACTCAGATCTGGTAGAGTTTTAGAAAAACCTTCTATAGATATTCAAGAGCAAGATACCTCTGAGGAGGACTCTCTTAAAGTCAATGAGGGTTTTGAGGAAGCATCTCTTCAAAATTCAAACATTCAAAAAGAAAAAGAAAATTTAACACCCACAACTCCTATAGTTGAGCAACCTGCATCTTCATCTACACCTCCTTTTCCTGAAAGACTACAAATTGACAAGGGGGTGGAAAAACAAATCTTGTTGCCTAACTATGATTTTCTAGATGAATTGAAGAATGTTTGTATCAAGATTTCCTTGCTACAAGCCATTCGAGAGATTCCTATTCTAGCAAAAACAATAAAGGAGTTGAGTTTCAAAAGACCAGGAAGGAAACTAAAAGACACAAGAAGAATCCACCTGGTAGGAAAGATTGCAGATATTATGATGGGAAAAATTACCATGCATAAGTATGTAGATCCAGGAAGTCCAATTGTCAAGACACATATAAATGGGATAGAAATTCCAAACACATTGATTGACTTAGGGGCTGCTATTAACATTATGAGTAGACATACTATGGACCAGCTAAAACTTCCTAACCTTCTTTTTACACCTACTTTACTGCAACTTGCAGATCGATCAATTATTAAACCAGATGGTGTATTAGAAGACATTTCAGTCTCCTTAGATTCTTGGGAATATCCAGTAGATTTTATGATTTTGACTCCCAAGAGTAATCTAGGAGGGCACCCACTTATCTTAGGAAGACCTTGGCTAGCCACAGCTGATGCTTTTATTAGTTGTAGATCCGGGGATATGTACATTTCTAATGGTAATTCGACAAAGAAATTCAATTTGTATCCTCCAGCAAAAGCAATCACAGAAGTAGGAGACAATGAATGGGTCGATGATGAGGACATTATACAACCTGTCTTTACCATTTCTGAAATCAGTGAGGATAGTCAAATTCCGAACACATTAGAAAATTTTGAGACATCTTCAGAATATGACCCCACACAATTTCAGTTGGAATCTGACATAGAATATTTATCATCAAGACAAATGTCTCTTTACTCTATGGAAGAGTTTGGTAGTTCTACTATTGAGATTTTTCCAGGAAAACATTGAATATCAACAAACATTTGGAAAAGTCACAACAAAAAGAACTAATCAAAATCTTGCAAAAACATTCTACTGCATTTGCATGGGAGTATACTGACATGAAAGGTATTGATCCTAAGACTTGCATCCATCATATCTATATTGAGGAAAATAGTAGACCAATCATACAACCTCAAAGAAGGATGAATCCAAATCTTAGGGAGATAGTGAAAGAAGAGCTCCAAAAACTACTCAATGTAAACTTCATTTATCCAATTTCAGATAGCCGATGGGTTTCTCCTTTGGTTATAGTACCTAAAAGGAATGGTAAATGGAGGGTATGCATTGATTACATGGAATTGAACAAAGCAACTTTGAAGGATCACTTTCCTTTGCCTTTTATCGATCAGGTATTAGATACATTAGCAAGTAAAAAGTACTTTTCATTTTTGGATGGTTTTAGTGGCTATAATCAAATTCAGGTAGCACTTGAAGATCAAGATAAGACCACATTTACTTGTCCATGGGGAACTTTTTCCTACCGAGTGCTTCCTTTTGGGTTATGTAATGCACCAGCAACATTCCAAAGAGCAGTACTAGGAATTTTTTCTGATCTAATCCATGATTGTGTAGAGGTTGATATGGATGATTTTACAGTTTATGGTAATTCATTTGAAGAGGCATTAGAAAATTTGGAAAAAGTTCTCATAAGATGTAAAGAAACAAACCTTTCATTAAGCCATGAAAAATGCTTTATGATGTTTACTGAAGGGATTGTTTTAGGACATCATATTTCAAGAGATGGGATTAAGGTTGATAGATCAAAGTTGAAGTCATCTCCAAGTTACCTATTCCAAATTGTCAAAGAGATGTTAGAAGTTTTCTAGGATTTACTGGTTACTATAGAAGATTTATAGAAAACTTCACTAAAATAGCATCTCCACTCTTCAAGTTGCTTACAAAAGACTGTGAATTTAAATGGGATCCCGATTGTCAATCAGCTTTTGAAACTTTGAAAACAAGAATATCTGAAGCACCTATCTTGAGAGGACCAAATTGGAAACTTCCTTTCCATATTTCTACAGATGCTTCAGATACAGCTCTTGGAGCTGTGTTGGGTCAAAAAGATTTAATTCCTTATGCCATTTATTACACCAGTAAAAATTTGACTCCCACAAAGTTGAATTATACTGTGACTGAAAAAGAGTTCTTAGTTGTTGTTCATGCAATTAATAAGTTTAGACATTACATAACAGGTTATGAAACTTTTATTCATACTGACCATTCTGCAATTAGATATTTAATGAACAAACTTGTTACTAATGGCAGAGTGACAAGATGGCTCTTACTTTTGCAAGAATTCAATATTACTGTGTTGGATAGACCAGGAAAACAAAATACAGTAGCTGATTTCTTGTCTAGGATTCAGAATACTAAAGAAGATTCTCCTATAGAGAATAAGTTTCCTGATGAATACTTGTTTGCAATAACTATTAAAACTCCTTGGTATGCAGATATTGCTAACTATTTGGTTACAGGGAAACTGCCTTCACATTTATTTCCAAATGAAAAACGAAAAATTATTCAGGAGAGTTCAAAATATTCATGGATTTCTAATGAATTGTTTAAAATAGGGCCAGATCTTGTGATCAGAAGATGTGTCAGGGAAGATGAAATGCCTGATATTCTTAAGGCATGTCATGATGAACCATGCGGCGGACACTTTGCAGATAAAAGGACGGCCTATAAAATCCTTTCTTTAGGATATTGTTGGCCTTCCCTCTTCAAAGATGCAAAATAATATGTCAAAAGGTGTGACAGCTGCCAAAGAGTAGGGAAACCTACCCTTTCAAATGAAATGCCACTGCAAACACAGGTACTCATTGAACCCTTTGAAAAGTGGGCTTTAGATTTCATTGGACCTATTAATCCACCATCCAAGCAAAAGAAGTATATATTGGTTTGTACTAATTATGTTACTAAATGGGTAGAAGCCAAAGCATTAGTATCTACTACTGAAAATTCAGTTGTTCATTTTCTTTATGAGGATATTTTTACTCGCTTTGGTGTTCCAAGAGAAATTGTGACAGATCAAGGAAGCCAATTCACATCCAACCTGGTGGAGAAGCTAATGGAAGAATACAAAATCAAGCATAGAAGATCTACTCCTTACCATCCGCAAGCAAATGGTCAAGTGGAGTCTACCAACAAAGTTCTCGAAAGTATCATCACCAAAATTGTTCATCTACATAGAAGAGATTGGGCAGAAAGGCTTCCTGAAGCCTTGTGGGCCTACAAAACTACATGGAGAAATACAATAGGACATTCTCCCTATGAAATTGTTTATGGGAAAGAAGTCCTGCTCCCCATTGAGTTCCAAGTCAAAACCTTCAAGATGGCAGTTCAGTTGGGGATGGATCTATCAGAAGCCCAAAAGCATAGAATGGAGCAGTTGAATGAGCTAGATGAGATCAGACAAGAGGCAATTCTAAGAACAGATCTAGTTCAATATCAAAGAGCTAAATGGCATGACAAGTACATCAAAGAGAAGAAGTTTCAAGAAGGAGATTGGGCATTGTTATTTGATTCCAAGTTTAAAGATTTTCAAGGAAAATTTCAGACTCATTGGCTTGAGCCATATGAGATTGACAAGATCTTTAGCAATGGAGCGGTAAGAATCAAGACCATTGATGAGTTTCAAACTCCTCTTATTGTGAATGGCCATAGATTGAAAGTTTATCATAAGCCACTCTCAAAAGAGGATTTTGTCAAAATGTTTCAAGAAAATTCTGCAATCAGGCTGGTACAGAAGAATTCTTCTTCTCCACCAACCTAGCTTTTGTTCTTTTCAGTTAAAAAAAAAAAAAAAAATTGTATAAGCCTGAAAACCAATCACTGATTGGCAGTCTTATACAGAAAATATTGGGTGAAAATCAGGAACACCTAACACCCTATATTTTCCAAAAAAAAATCTCTCTTTCATTTCACAAGTTTTGTGACCACCCACTCCATTCCATTCCACTTCATTTCACTCCACTTCATTCCATTTCACTTCATTTTTCATTCCATTTTACCAATAAAATTCTCTTTCATGACCATTTCCATTTAGTCATTTGTCATCCGTTCATTTCCATTCACCCAAATAATAGCTGTGTCAGTTTCCGCAGCTGACATCTGTTTTCCGCAGCTGACACCAGTTTCCGCAGCCAAAAGCAGATTCCGCAGCTACCACTCTGTTTTCAAAAGAATGTACAGCCAGATGTTATTTCCATAATCATGAAATAAAATGCAGGTATGAGGACCAAAAATGAAGACATGGAGCATTCAATATATCAATGAGGAGCAACTAATTGAAGACCAAGGAAAAATGGCAAAGATTCCAAGGTATGAGTAAAAATTCATTTCAAATGGCATTTAAAACACATTTTTATATAGTTCTAAACCATAAGCTCCATCCATTATGTGCAATGATTATATTGACAAACTCCGTAACCCTTTCACGATCTCCATATGATCCTCCCGCATTCATTCTCAAACAGTCCCATAATTAAACCTCCGATCTTCACTCATACTCCGATATTCCACCTATGACAATGAGACGTAGTTGATTTGACTACGGCTTCTTTCAGCCGCATAAAATCCATAGCCGTTGTTTAAACGTGCTTACATTTATTTTGCAGCCACCAAATTTTAAAACACTGCCGGATGTGTTATATTCCTCCTATTGTTCTATTAATCTCACAGCCGCATTTCCGCCGTGCTCACGTAACCCTTCTCTGTTCCGCTTCTCTCCATTTCATTCTCTATTACGCTACAGTCTGTATACCCACTCTCTGATATCTACCTACAGTCATCGTGCTCATTTCTGTTCATTCAGCCGTCCTACTTCCATTGAACCCTCCTCACGCAGGCAAGTTTTTAAAGAGCAGAAAGGAGGATGGGTAAATTGTTGAGAGCAGAACCAGAGGGACCTAAATTCATGGAAGGATATCCGCAAGTCAGGGATATATTGAAGAAGGCAAAGTGGTTGCGGTTTATCCAAAAGTTTAGAGGCTACCATAAAGAGGTGACAAAAGCTTTTGCAAGGTCTTTTAATGGCCTGGAGGTAGAGATTGGAGACCTTAAGTTTACGGTGAATGAGGCATCTATAGCATCTGCCACAGAACTTCTTCAAGAGGGTGAACGATGGTTTAAGAACAAAAGCATTAGTGATGAAGCTTGGAGAGTAATTCTACATAACCCGGGTATGGACATAACTATTTTTAAAAGAGGAATTCCTGTTCATGCTTTGAAAGAGGAATGGGCTACTTTGCTGCTAGTTGTTCAAAAATTCATCACCTGTGAAGGCCGTTTTGGGTCCATGTATATGTACCATACCAGATTGCTGATGAATTTTCTAGATAATCGAACTCTCAATCTCCCATATTTTCTATTAAATAGTTTGAAGAAGATGTATGTGACTGTTCAGAAACATTTAGGGGATGTAGAACCACATCTATATCACCATGGTCTTGTAAAAATTTTGATTGAAAAAGAGTTAAAGGAGAACAAAGATACATGGGAACAATTTTTGATCAGAAATTTCTTTGAAGAACCTCAAGAAATTCCTGAAGGTAGCACATCAAGAAGGAGTAGGAGAAAAATAAAAAATGATGAAACTCAAAGTACTCCTACTACTACAATTGAAAGAACTAGTAGGGAAGAGAGATTGTCAAAAAGGAAGAAGAAAGAAACCAAGGGTAAAAAGCCAATAACATCAAAAGAGAGAAAAAGTATTGAGGCTATACATCAAATCCCTTCTTCCGAAGAAGAAGATCATCAAGTGTTATCTGAGAGATTGGTTCATCTTCAAGAACATTTATCTATAGCCAAGAAGAAAGAGAAAGGAAAACAAAAGAAAAAAGACAGTGGTCCACAGCGTGTGAGAAGAAGTTCCAGGCTTAAGGGGAAGTTGAGGAAAACGCAAATGAAGGGACCTCATTTTATCGATTTAGGAGAAGAAACATCTGAACAGTCCCCAGCTGACTATAGTCCATCTCACTCTCAGTCAGTCAGTGAACCTGGTTCATTTCATTCTCAGTCAGACATTGAACATAGTCCATCCCATTCTCAGCCAGATTTTGAAGACAACTCTCCTTCACGGCATTTTGGGGACAACCCAATAAAAATGACACCTGATATAGACCCCAAGCAGCAAGAAGTATATGATTATATAGAATATTTAGAAAAAGCAGCTACAGGTCCCAGTACTTCGTCCATTCAGCCTCACATATCACAAAATGATCTAGTCCAATCACTGAAACAGGAAGTCTTTGAGCTAGAGCTTTTAAATAAACACATTAAAAATGAAAATGAGACATTGAAGGAACAAAGAAAATTGGACAAAATCATTCATGATAATACCATGCTACATCTGGGACTATGGCAGAAAAAGAACAGGAAATTGAAGAAGAAATGCCAGAAGTTAAGCAGAGCACTGATTAATATCAAATTCAGATGCTTGATGAAAAAGCCCAGGATGTTAGCAACACCAAGGAAGAGGAGGAGAGGACTGGATGTACTGGCTGAAGTGTCAAGGCATATGAACTGAAGAAGGATTATCAAAATTTTGGTTGCATGAGGACATGCAACACCTTCACAGTGGGGGTATGTTGAGTCTCAAATCCGCATCTTTCCTATACACCATTCTAGACCTTTTTCATTCACCTGAACCTTCCAAGTTGTCAATATCATTGTATATTAATTGCAAAAGAGCATCTAAAATGGTTTTTAACTATATTTTGTGTCTGCTGTTTGATTTAGATTTTTGCTCATTTAGCTGCAGAATCTTGCCACTTTCCGCAGCTGTTGCAACTTTCCGCAGCCATTTTGTGAAAGTATATGTTACAGGTGTCTTCAGGAAAAACGAGCCACATGGGCAAGTCAGAAATGATGTGGACATGGATCGTGTCCTATTGGCTCGAGCAAATTCACTTAAGGAGGCTGTGGTCAAAGGTGGCCAAGTGGAAGTCAACTGTAGAGTCCCACGGTGACAAGACTCTGTTTCTCATCACGTGAGGATTTGCATGACCGTTTCTAACTTACGGGAGACACATCAACACCTGTACACGACTCCATAAGCCGAATCCAACATCCACTCTTCATAGATTTACTCCTCAACGCGACCATGATCCTAGATCTTTGGACGTAATGGTTTACGTGTTTTCTATCAGCATAAACTTTAGGGAATTAGTTATATTTCCTTTGTTATAAATAATGCGTTTGCATACGCATATTAGATTAGTCTCCATTAGCCTCCAGATAGCTCTGTAATGTAATTACGTTGCCACTATGTCGTAATATTATCTCTCTGTTATGACTGCATTTTAATATATAAGAAGACTCTGTTTCCAAGCGTAATTCGTATTTGAAGGCTGTTGCCAAGGTTGGTGCAGAGGGCCCTTGCACACGCTGAGGTTTTGTGCATTATTCTATAGTTCTTGTTTTATTTATTTAAGCTCATTGTGCCATAATTCATTCATGTGTTTATACATTGCATCTTTCATGGTATTTATGCTTCATCTCTGTTTATAATCTTTCATGCTTTACACTTTACTTCTGTCGATAATCTTTCATGTTTTATGTTAACTGATCAGTGTTCTTGTTTCAGATTACAAATAGGAAGCCCGAGCATTTGCATATCTTTTGACTAATGACATCGAATCAATAGTGTTCTGCTGCTAATTTATTTTTCTTAGTTCATGTTTAATTTCAGTACTGCTTTGTTTATTTCAGTCTTGCACATTTTTTTCAGTAGTTAGATTTAGACATATTAAATTGCTCATGTCATTTTCAGTTACCTCCGAAAGCCACAGCTGGACTGATGGTGAGGGATTGAAGTATGAGTGTGTAGTTTGATATTAGTTTACTTTATGCAAGTTAGATATATTAAATTTCTCATGTTATTTTCAGTTACCTCCGAAAGCCACAACTGGACTAATGGTGAGGGATTGAAGTATGAGTGTGTAGTTTGATATTAGTTTACTTTCTGCAAGTTAGATATATTAAATTGCTCATGTCATTTTCAGTTACCTCCGAAAGCCACAACTGGACTGATGGTGAGGGATTGAAGTATGAGTGTGTAGTTTGATATTAGTTTACTTTCTGCAAGTTAGATATATTAAATTGCTCATGTCATTTTCAGTTACCTCTGAAAGCCACAGCTGGAATGATGGTGAGGGATTGAAGTATGAGTGTGTAGTTTGATATTAGTTTCTTTTTCTGAAAATTAGATATCAGATTGCTCAAGTTGTTTATGGTTACCTCCAAAAGCCATAGCTGGACTAATGGCGAGGGATCAGAATATAAATTGATGTAATTTGATTTAGATTTACTTTGTTGCAATTCTTGGATTTCTTTAAGCATAGTTTCTTTTGTGTTTAGATAGCAGCAAGGATAGTTTGGTTTTCATGCTCAATAGTTCACTGTTTTGATTTACTAGGTTAATAGCACATTTTCATTTCCTTTCAAGTTTTTTCATTGTATGTTTCAAATTCTTTTTGAAGTTTCAAGTTGGTAAATCATTATAAAGGATATCATTGCCTTGAACAATCATAACCATGCTTGTTTTTATTTTAGAATTTCCATCTCACATTAGAAAACTAAAAACGACAAGTAGAAATTAGCTGAATAAATCACTTATTCACTCAAGATTAACCTGGTCATATATCAATTTCGAATTGCATACATAACACATAACCTTCTTCTACAATTAATTGTCACATGCGGAAATAACAGAAGCAATCTCACATCAATTCAATCACACATTAACTCAATATGTATGGGGAAAGCCTATAGCTGAAAACCCCGCAGCTATTGTGTATATTATAATGGAGAAATAAAGTAACCAAACAAGTACAATACTCCTCACAAGTACTCAGTACTCTCTCATGAAGTTACTCACAATCTAGCTTGGTTTTGAACAAGTCTCGGGTTTAAAACACACCACTAACTGCCTTGCCTCTATTGCGCAATCATGGCCTGTATATGAAGAGGTTCAAGGTTCGAATCCCCTTGCCTTGACTGCGCAATTTTCATGGACAATTCCTCCAAGTGTAATGCAAATCTCATGCAAAACAAATCTACCAACTGATAGCTTTACTCACCCTTTCATCTACCTCTTCCAATGGTCTCCACTGAACTGATCATGCACTGTAGTGAACTGAAGTGTTCTTGAGTTGACTAATGAGTTAATATTTAGTAAATTAAATATTATTTAATTTACTCCACTCAGATCTAGTTGATTAGTTAGTTAACTAATCCCAACTAGTTCAACTAAAACAAACAGAACACAACTCCACTATCTGTCCCGTTAACTCCTCCAAAACTCCTGCCACCGAAGTCTAACTGAAGCCAACCATGCAAGATGCCATCAAACCCTAGGAACCACGTGATTCCTTGTGTCAGTTGCATGAGTCACCTCCATGACTCAAACTGAAGTGCGCCAAGAGAGTAAATTGCTGTTTATAGTCAAAATATTATTAAGGGTAAATAATATTTGACTTCCATATTTTTAGGAGATCAGTCTAAAAATAGCCTGGGTCCTAAAAATAAGGGTCTCATCTATTTTTACTGACATGTCGCATACTTTAAGAATCTCCAAGTAGAATTCTCAAATTATGCTCCGTATGTCTAAAAATAGACATAGTCTAAAAATAGACTTTGCGCCAGAATTTGCCTGCGGGCCCACTTAGTGAAGGCGACTTCATTTCACTAAGCTCCATCATCTTGCTGCATTCTCAACACTCCCTCTCAGCAAGATATGGATTATCCGCAATCCCTATCCTGCCTCTGTGGAATTCGAACTTGCTCCTGGTGAGCGCCTTCGTCAGGATGTCGGCATCCTGATCCTCCGTGGGAACATATGAAAGCATCATGATCCTCCGCTGAA